>JAVKPL010004983.1:0-23036 GCA_032173675.1 Gastrolobium villosum | reverse complement strand
AAGAAAGTACTCAAATAAGAGATTACCAAATATAACCTTTTTTTTGGTAAATTAAAAAATAACTTATATCTGTAATGAATGAATTGGATATTATTTATGGAGCGACACGTTCTCACTTTGACTTATTTATTTGCTCAATAATTGACTTGAGTCCCACGTCATAAAATTAAAGAAGTTATAGAAATTGTTACTGTATTCTTTTTATACAAAATTGAATCAACATGATTAAAAAGAAAAAAACTGTCTTAAAATGAAATTTAAAATCGAAAATCTAGTTAGAATTACAATTATAAAAGTTATATAATACTCCTTAGCAATACCACTGCTCCGTAAATAAATAGTTGGGCATTGAATATAAAATTGTTACAATACAATTCTTAGCGGAAAATATTTCATGGATTTTACAAATTAAACTCTTTCACGAACAGTATTTAATTTGAACTTGGTTAAAAAAACAAACTTGAGACCAATTATATTTAGAAACAAAATCAAGAATGTTGTGCACCAGAATTTGCCTTTTTTTCCCAAAAGATTTACGGGGTACGGATCCACTAGATTAACTCGTGTATCTATTCAATAAGATCATTTTATGTGAGAAATATGAAAAAAAAATAATCATTCATTATCATTAAAATAATTGTGATTTATGAGGTATATCATTAAAATAATCATTGACAACAATTAAAATGACAATTCCACTTTACCAAAAAAAAATAAAAATGACAATTCCATCTTAGGTGATTTATGAGCTTTATCTTTAAAATAATTGTTATCAATTGATTTGTCCAATGACTAAATTTTTTCATGACCATATTAAGAAGGGTCGTGAAAGGATCCATTCGCACCCTAAGGTGGTTGATGTCTATGGAAGTTCCAAAAATTGAAAGATGGCTACCCAGCTTTTTGATCAAAGTAGCCTTTATTTAATAATTAATTAAAGTTGGAAAAATACTTGAATTATTTACCCGGGCAGGGAGGCGGCTACCCGGGTAATTCAGCCAAATAAAATTTATTAGACGCTAGCAAAAGAGCCGTGTTGTATAGAATAATTTATTTAACTGAAACTTACTTACCTCAATCAAAAAGAACACCTTGATTGACAAATATTTGCTTGTAATTCAACATAGTAACCAAACGAATCTGTCTTAATATATATTTGTTTTTCAAAAAGATTATGATAATTGAATATTTTCGCAAAGCATTACTTCACAAAAATTTTGTGTAAGGGTTTTTTTTTTTTGAGGGATGAATGTCAAAAGCAACAAATGAATTATAAAAAAGGATGCTGCCACAAGCAAAAAAATAAGCACATTTAAGTGTAGTTCGGTTATTAGATGTATAGACCACATTCAAACATACAAATTTATAGCAAACTCAATATAGAAAGAAGCCAGAGTTAAGTCCATTTTAAAAGTCATTAATTCTATATGACCATCCCATGCTCACAATATACAGATAAGTATAATATCAGACAAATTAAGCAAAAAAAAAGGATGTCATTCCAAAATTCAATGCACATACAGATTTCAAGGCCGATTTGATAAACTTCTTCCATTTTATTTTATTTTTTACAGCACTCGTACAGTGAGGTTCTACTATCCCTTCTTTCTTCGGATCACTCTCTCCTTTTGCTTCTGCTTCTTCACCCTGAATTACTTCCCCATTTCCCATGTCAACTGAAGTGTCATTCCTGCTTTTTTTAGCAAGGTCATCTTCCAAGGCTTCAAGTTTTCTCTTTTTCTTTGCTGAAGAAATTTCACTTCCTGATTTCAAGTTATTTTGTTTAGAAGACTCTTGCAATCTTAGCTGCTCTGCATTTTCATCATCTCTCACCTCATTATTAGGAATAGTCTCCATTGCAACCTTAGCATCAGGGGCAGATATGTCGGTCTCACCTGGTTGTTGCTTTGAAGCATGGAATGCTCGGGCTTTTGCCTTGTGTTTCTTTCCATCAGCATGGAGAAGCAGCGTTTTCTTACTTGTAGCTTTCGTATTGCAAAGCCTGCAAAGCCACAAATAAGTATAGCATAATAAGTCAGACACAACCACAAGGGTGACAAAAAATATAAGAAAATTCTTCCTTGATGAAGTTTCTGGGCACCAAGACCTGGCACAGTTCATCTCACACTTTTACTATAACATACTTTTATTAGACCTGTCAAAAGGGTCATTAGTGCAAACATCTGGCTGATTTACCCGGGTAGCTGCCAAATAATTCAAGTATTTGTCCAGCTTTATGAAATATACCCGGGTACATCCTTCCTACCCGGGTAGGATAAAATTTTCAAAAAATACTCGGGTAGGGAGGGGTGTACCCGGGTAGGTTCGATGGTCAATGGTTAAACAGGGGCTGATTGGTGTTATATTTTCTAGAGAGGTTAAATTTTTGAAATAGTTTATAAACCAGGACAATTTGGTAATTAATTATTAAATAAAGGCTCAGTAATCAAAAAGCCTGCCTACCCACCTTGCTTATAAGTTCAAATAAACCAAAATACGGATGTCTAGAAGTTTCCTTACATATAAGTTCAAACAAACCAAAATAAGCCGTAGTACAAGCCTTAAGGAGACAACATGAAAGAAAGGGCCTTAAAGGCCGTAGGCATGCGAGGATGAAAAAAAAAAATTTCAAAGCGGAATTACACATACCAATTCAAGATACATACTTTAGGACAGAATGTTACCTTGTTTGTAATTCAAAACACGAAGGTGATCAGGGTTAGGTGTGAAGGTTCAAACCCTCTAATGTTGATCCACACCACCCTTCGTCAAGACGCAAGAACTCTTCTTGAAAAGCCACCAACTCGATCACCACCAAGGAGCAAGCTAGGCGTCCCTTGTGGAGAGGTAGGAGGCTAGGTTTCAAATGTGCTTAGATGAGAGAATTTTCCGCAAGTAAACTCACACACAAGTGGCGCACATTGTAGGAGAGAATGGCCTTTTATTTTCCAAAAAAACCCTAAGGAGAATATCATAAAAATGAAACATATAAGGAGATGAAAGAGGAATTAATTTGAATCAGCTTTTTCACCAAAAATCTGATCATGGAGCGCCCCATCTGTGGAGGAAAGAGTGGAGTTGTTGCAAATCAAATCTTGTCAACATAACTCCTATCCTATCCTCTTAAAACTAAGTCTGCACCTAGTCGATATTCTGACCAAATAACCATTATATGATCAGCCATATTGTGCGCCCCAATCAGCCCAAAATCATTCCAAAAATATTGATTAGTTGCAATTCAAATTAAATCAACTAAATCAAATATTTCCATAACCAACCAAATCTGAATGGAGCTTGATTTGTTGATTAAATGACCATCATTAAGCCACCAAATCAGCGCCCCAATCATCTTTGATGATGTCCAAAGATCTCCTCTTGATACTTAGGATTTGATATTGACAGGATACTATCAAGATCTTATCATTTCCTTTTATTATGAAACTTCCTTTCATAGCCAATTCAAATTTGAACATTCTAATTTAAATATTCAAATATTTTAAATTCAAAATTCGAATTCATAATTCGAATTTAAATTTAAACATTAGATAATTAATTTAACTAATTAAATTAATTAATAATGTCTTGACCATCGAAGCTCATTACAACAATCCATGCACCCTTTTCCCTCTAAGGTGGGCATCCAAACTTCTTCTTGGGATAACAACCATTATTAGGTCCAAAACCTTTAATGCTATTATGTCATGACAATAAGGTGTTAGTGTGTGACCCATTAGGCCCAATATAGCCACTGACATAAATGGGCTTGGGCCCAATAAGACCACAACCCATTTAATGACAACATAGAGCACTAGCAATGCTTTGTTGCCCCAGAGCTAGTTAGGTTAATGACATGATCATCCTGTTAAATATATTTGGTTACCGTGTGTATTTCCTTTCGTCACGGTTACCTTCCCATTAAACCTAGGGTGAGGAAATCTATTAACTCTTGCGGTTTAGGGTAAGCTTTAATTCGAAATAGGGAATTTTCAATTTACCGACTCTAAAGGCAGATCATCTCATGATCTCTTTTACTATGCATAGATTCCTGAGTCCCGTGAATGTCATCCCGATTTCTCCGGTTTACAAATAACCTAATCCCTCACAGAGATTTGACGAATTCCTTCAGCTTATCACCCTAGGCTTGTGTTCTTTCAGGACATGCCCGAAGATATACCTATGAATCTCCATATTTCAGGAAGACGAGGTATACAATCAAAACATGCCTTCTAGAACATAGTCTAGGTGATAACTTCTGGTCAAAGGAAAGACATACCTATATACTAAGAGGTTGCTCTAATGATACTATTTGTGAGATTTCCTCATAGAGTCACTTTGTGGGTCTGTTCAGTGCGAGCTATACCCTTATAGGTCCACCACGACTTTAGTTAAGACATCTTCATATCTGTAGCTTATGAGGTCTTTACCTTGTATCCGAATACAAGTAGATAAGCCATGCTAGTCTTATCCGAGAAAACTGATCCCCATTCTCAGTGTCTCTAGACTAGGAACATAAAATTAGGAATAAACATCAGGTATCCTTGAATCCTCATGATCGTGATCTCATCACAGATACTCAATAGATACCTATTCTATTCCAAGAGGTTTATCCAATTACCCATATAATATTAACAATAATATCGAGACAAAATATGAAACAGGATAAAGAGTGCTTATATTTATTTGCGACAATATAAAAGGTCCACATATGTCCTAATCTAATCAAAAGATTGTCTCTAGGACATCCATATACTAACAAGCTCCCACTTGGCCTAGAGCCAATCTGACCTAAGTCGTATACCCAAAGCCTTATATTGACTATCAAGTTTTCTCTGAGAAACAACCTTCGTCAGAGAATCGGCTAGTTTATCATTGGTGGGAACATAATCCATCTTTACATCCATCCTATCAATGATTTCTCTAATCAGGTGATATCTGCGGAGCATGTGCTTAGATCTTTGATGAGACCTAGGTTCCTTTGACTGCGCAATGGCTCCAGTGTTGTCGCAAAGTAACTGTATGGGCAAAGTAACTGTAAGATTATGTTTATTACGTATGACTGGTATTTATAAGAAAGTCCGATCTCAGATATTCTGTTGAACTTGTATGCATGGAAAACCTTCCTTGAGGATTAAGCTCTTGGAGAGGATTTATGGACTGTCCGACAAAGGACTAAGTTTTCGGATATCATATAAGTTTTCAAGTATGTTATTGTGTTTTATGAGGTCTATATCTTAAATGTTTCAAGTATAGTTATGGGTTATATGTTTCCATATGATATCTTTATATCATGTTATCTAATCGTTCATGCAGAAAATGAACTTATGGGTAAAGACTTCTCCATAAACCTGAGTTTACTAAAATATTTATTATTATATTTATTGGGTGAGAAAATTTTTAATATTTAAAATTTAAACTTTTTTAATTTGAATTTTATCCTTTAAGGCTGAGAAAATAGTTCAACATTTAAAGTTTCTACGGTGGGAAAAAAGATATATATAATAAGTTTAAATTAAAATAAAATTGTAGATTAAACCAAAAGAATATTTATAAAAATATATGTATAGTTGATAAAAGATTATTTAAATTTGAAATTTAAATGCAAAAAAAAAATAAGAAATGACATATTTATACTATAAAAGAAAATAAGTTAAAATTTTAATTTAAAAAATAATACAAAAAGAGAACATCTTTTTGTACAAGTATTATTTTTAAAACATATTTAACATAAATGTTTTAAATATATGTGAATAATCAATTTAAAAAATATAAAAATTATAAATATGTATAACCAAAGAATTGAATATATATACATAAAACCAAAGTAAAATTATACTTATAATTATATTTAATTTTTTAAATTATATGTTACTTTAAATTATAAATCAGGCATAACTTATTATTTTTAAGGGTTCACTTTTTCTGCAATAATTGCAGACAACTTATTTGCATTAAGCCAAAAAACAACTTTGTTTTGGGCGAAAATTAAAATATTTTTGTAATTTTTAGAATTGAAATTGGAGAATACCTGTATTTTTTTTCTAGTTTTCAATTTTATATTTTTAAAAGAATCATAATTAAAATTTTAAAAATTTTGTTTTACAAAAATATCATTTAATAAATTTTTATAATTACAAAACTGTCACCAGAAAAATAATAAAATCAAAAAATAATTTTAGGAAATATCTCTAAGATATTTTCCAATTTTAGTTGTGTGATTTTTTTTTTCTAAAAACTAAAAAACTTTGTTTTAGAAATAAAAATTAAATTGGCCCTCTTTGAATATTGTTTTTAATGGGAGATGTTATAATTATCTTTTTTTCTTTCTACCTCTTATTATTAAATCTTAATAGTTGATTTCCGACAATCTAACCTTTATAAATTATTGGGTCACACACATTAACTAATTATTTATTAATTTTCAATAAATTATGTTGGACTCACTAAATATTTTTTATTATATATATATTACAGGAAAGAAAGGAGGTCCAACATAGAAATCCAGTTTTGCCTTGAATTTGAGAGAAGAAATTTTGATCTAAACTTATTAGTAAGTGTGTCTTTATATTAACTTATTTTATGTTTAAAATAACTTATCAAAAGCTCCCCAACAGAACTTTTGGAAACAAAAGGCTATTATTTTCCCCAATATAATCAAAACCAAACATGACGTAAGAGCTAAAGATAGAAACAACCATTGAATTTCTTTCTAGAATGTTTCAAATAAGAAATTTGAATTTCCTTGATACTGCTCAAATCCCAAAGCAAGTGGGTTTGGATTAATCGTTGTGAAAATAATAATAATAATCAAAATGCCAAAGAGAGAACTTTTGGCCCAAAAGCTATTTTTGTGTAAAAAACTAAGTAAAACAAAATATGCGCTTCAACTTACAAATACAACACTCTAAAATTTAAGAACTAAGCAATTTAGACAAGGTGCATGAAATAAAATAATCTACTTGTTCTATATAGATTAAAGAAAAATACAAAACTGACAAAATCAAATACTAAAAAAAACAAGGGTAATTAATATATTTATTGTTCATACACATACAAGAAGTATTCAGGGTATTAACTATTGTTTACTTGTCTAGCATTATATATGTATGAAACTGTTTTGAAAAAACAACATAGGAAAACCAACTCTAATTTGCAGCGCTCAATTGTAATCGGTTTCAAAAAGTACAAGATCCTTGAAAACTTAAACAACAATACCAATGGAAAATCATAAGTGGCATGGCGAAAACCTCTCCAATAACAATTCATTGTAAAATGTATTGGGAAGCATTTGAATATCTTCTTCTTGGACTAAGACTTCATTAGCCTCTCTCATCTGCGATGAAAATAACTCTAGCCAAGTCATGGCGAGATCATCATCTTCTTGTTCCTTATACACAAACACAGTTTTCTTGGAAGTCTCGACCTCCTTCATCCTATCGACCTAAAACAGAGAATACAAGAAAACAATATTAAAGAGGAGTGTGATTAACGTATATAAATTATGCTTAGAATCTCTAAAATGTAAAAAAATAAAAAAATAAAAAAAAATCCTGAAAAGAATAACACATCATTCTTGGCTGTTTGACCCTCGTGTCCCTTATTAATTAAAAAATAATCACTTTGTCCTCATTCCAAAACTATACACCAATCTACCCCTATTTAATCGATTACGAACCAACATTATCGATTAAATATTGATAAAATTAATTTAATCGATTATAAATTTGTTTTAATCGATTAACTTTCGATTGCATGTCCCCATCTATCTGTTTCGAGATCAGAAGGCGCAATAAGTCATCACAAAGGCCAATGGCTTGACGAAGATTCTAATTCTGATGCAGAGCAATTGTCCCCCCCACAGTGCGCCAAATATCTTAGATTTGCTATAGATCTTCAAGGTTAACTCTATGTCGTGTCTTTATTCCTATGACACCAAAACTACCCATATCATGCCCTTCTGAATTTGATCCTACTTATTGCTTTGTAAATCAAAGAAAGTTTTTGTTAGTGAATAGAGAAAAGAAAAAAAAAACAAAATTGAAGATTAAATTCATTTTGAGTCTCTCTTTGCATTTTTACACAGTAAATCCGAGTCTGTGCAGATTTTGAATCACAGTGGACAATTGAATGCATAGTGATTGTCTCTTTGTTTCTTGAACTCACTGTCATTAAACTCAGTTCTGTAGATTACTAGTTTAACTAAGTGATTGGTTAACTTGTTTAATAATAGAGCTATTAGTTACAACACATATATTTGTGACTAAGTAATACTACATTATATGGTTGAATTGTTTAACACTTCACCATCTCGAATAAGTCCTGAAAATTTTACTTGGTGGGTACCTTACACGAAGCTAAGCAAAAAATTGGCCACCCACCAACAAGTTATTAAACTCCGACCGTATCTTGTTTCTTCTTTACAAAAAGTAGTATTATATGTCAAGCAAGGGAGTGGCCCTTCTTTTTTTGAATGTCTGAATTTTATTGGGAATGTGTTGGTAGACTTTTAAGAATGTCTAAATTCTAGATGAAGGGATGTTAAAGTATTGAAGGGAAGTTAAAGCAAGCATGGAATGAGGGAGAGAAGAGCATAAGTGACTTGTAAATGGGTTTTAATGCATATAAAAAAAATGATATATGGTTAATCGATTAAAAAAAAGGTTATAATCGATTCTTTATTTTCTTTTTTCAATACTTAACCTAGAACCTGGCTCGGAGATGCTTGAGCTTTTTGGTTTTCGTTAGCCTCTCTATTCCTTCCTCCCGGCGGGCTGCGACAATGATCTAGTCGCCTAAACATATCTTCCTTACATTCTTCTCCTTCTCCTCTTCTCACATACTTCTGTAACTTCCCTTCTTTAGTCAGCCTCTCGATAACATTCATCAAGTTGAAGCATTCATTTGTAAGGTGTCCATACCCTCGATGAAACTCGCACCACTTTGTCTTATCTGTTTGTGGGTAACTCGACCGAATCGGTGGTGGCCTAGGAACATTTCGCATTTCTGTAGACATTACTTCTTTTAATATCTGGGCTCTGGACCTATTTAATGGTGTAAACTCCCTCCTGTATGCTTCTCTAAATCACTCCATGACTGCTCGAGGTCGCCTTTCTTCAAACTGTCCTCTCCTTGCAGGCCTATCAGGCCCCCTAAATGTAGCCTCTATGAAACCTTGTTCAATTTTCCTTTGAGAAGATTTAAATTCTTCCAGATCAATGTACTTCCGAATCCTTTCCATCAAATCTTCTTTCGTAGCCGGACATTTCTTTGCCAACGAATCAGCCAACCCACCAGGTTGCAACCCGGTGGTAAATAACAGCAAATACGTCTGATTCTCTAACCCCTTCACTTTCCGAGCTTCTGCTTGAAATCTCTCATAATACTCTCTCACTTTTTCTCCTGGCTTTTGTCTTACTCCACATAAATTGTGTGTGGTTTTGAGCTGGGGCGCACAATGGGCAAACTGCTGTATAAACCGGAGAGACAGCTCCGACCAACTATCAATGGAGTTGACTGGCAACGCCGTAAACCATTCTAACGCCTGCTTCCTCAGAAAAACTGGGAATGTCTGACAAAAAAATGAGTCTGATTCCCCACATAATGACATTGCCGCTCGAAAAAAGGTTACAAACTCCTTTGGATCCGAGCTCCCATCATAAGCCTTCATATCGGTTGGCTATTTGAACCAAGTCGGAATAGGCTCCGCCCTCAATCTCCAGGATAAAAGGGTTCCTGAAGGCCCTTGACTAATAGGCTGTATAGGAATCCCCTGCTGAGTCTGCGTCTGTTGTGTTGGTCTCCTCGGCCGCTCATTCCACCCGGGTCCTTCTTATCTCATCATTTGTCCTTCATAATCTTGAGGACCATAATTCTCTACCTGTTGCCGCCCCCTTCTCCGAGCTCGGGCTTCTAATACGTAATAATATTCGTCTTCCTCACGTGGGAACTCGCCTCTATAATAATTATACCGTCTTTCTCCATCTGTCCTTCCGTTAACTTCTTCATATCGTCTCGGATCTCGCCCTCGCTCTTTAGGATGAACGTAGTAATAACGAATTTCCTGCCGTTGGTCGCCCTCCCATGAATCCCAACGGGGTTGCTTATCATCCTCTTCCTGATACAGCCGATCTCTTCTAGCTTCCCGAGTATTAGCTTCTTAAGCTTCCTCTTCTGTCACCCGACTTACTCCACGTCCCTCACCTTGATAATTCCTTCGCTCCATAAGGCTTCTTGATATCTGCGATACTTGCCCTCTTCGAACTTCTGTCCTCCTATTCCCCATCTCAGCTGGAGGCGACAATGGAATACAACTAGGAAGGGGAGATACAGAACCTCTCCTCCTGTCTCTGCCTTGTGGCCTGTTTCCCACAGGTGGTCTCTCTTCTAAAGGTTGCCTCCCCCTTCCTCCTTCTTGATGTTGCCTGTTCCTTATCTCCTCCACCAACTGAATTAAAGCTTCTCCAATTGTATCTAACGATCGACTCCTTCCACTAGATCGAAAGGAATCTTCTTCCCCTCCGTTCTCTTCATTCTCCACCGCTCGCTCATCATGGTTATTGCTTGCCATGACTCAAGAAAATGCGTAAGAGTAAATTTATCTTTCCCACAGACGGCGCCAAATGTTCTGGATGAACATCAATATAGGTTTTTTCTAGTTCTGAGTGTATGTTTCCTAGAGTATTCTCCTCTCTATATATATATATATCTCTGGTTTAGGTAGTTACATTGGACGTGGGTGATGGTAAACATCATCGTGCTATCGTGGAGGTTGTGGATACCATTATGGCATCGTGGTAGGCCCACCTGTAACTCCACTACTTGGAGTAACAGCTGAAGTAACCGACTACCTATCCGGGTAAGGGTCTTCCCGGGTTCCGTGTTTGGCAATTAATACTCAATGCATGAACCCGGAACAAGTCTAATCTATTTTTTGAAAAAAAAATCTTTATCATGAAATCTACTTTAGTAACAAAAAAAGGGGGGGTGGGGTTGGACCTGTTTGATAGCTGTTTTGGAAAAACAGTTTTTAAATTTTGAAAGAAAAAAAAAGTAAAAAAAACTTGTTTGAAAGTGGGTGTTTTCTGAAAATAATTTTAATAAGGGGAAATTATAGTTATTATCTCTTCATATTAAATTTTAACTGTTGATTTTTGTCAACTTAATGGTTGTGATTTTTGGGTCATATTTATTAATGAGGAAGATTATACTTATAACCTATTTTTGTTTATAACCTCTTACAATCATATTTTAACCGTTGATTTCCGTGAATCAACAGTTGTCATTTATTGAGAATTAATAATTAATTAATAAATTTGATTTACAAAAATAATAACCGTTGATTGACGAAAATCAAATATTAAGATATGATTATAAGATGTTTTAAACGAAAATAGGTTATAAGTATAATCTTCCTTCTTATTGATTAATTATTAATTTCCAATAAGTTATAACTGTTAGATTGACAAAAATCGACTGTTAAGATTTAGTAATAAGAAAAAGAGGTAGTAACTAACTATAACTTCTCCTTCTAATAATACTATGATAAAAATGTTTCTGCAGTTAATGCAGATAAGTTATCTGCATTTATTCTCAAAATGACGTCGTTTTGGTATTAAAATCTTAAAAAGTTATAAATACAAAGACTATTATAACCCTGAAATAAATTAAAATTACAAAAACATCATGATTTTCGTCTCAAAACAAAGTCGTATTGGGTTTACTGCAGATAACTTTTATGCAGTAACTTCAAAAAAAGCGAACCCTAATACTATCTGATTTTTTAATTTTTAGAATTGAAATTGTAGAACACCTGTATTTTTTTTTCTAGTTTTCAATTTTATATTTTTAAAAGAATCATAATTAATATTTTAAAAATTTTGTTTTACAAAAATATCATTTAATAAATTTTTATAATTACAAAACTGTCACGAGAAAAATAATAAAATCAAAAAATAATTTTAGGAAATATCTCTAAGATGTTTTCCAATTTTAGTTGTGTGATTTTTTTTTCTTTCTAAAAACTAAAAAACTGTTTTTAGAAATAAAAATCAAAGGCCCTCTTTGAATATTGTTTTTAAAGGAAGATGTTATAATTATCTCCTTTTTTTTTTCTTACTACCTCTTATTATTAAATCTTAATAATTGATTTCCGACAATCTAACCTTTATAAATTATTGGGTCATACACATTAACTAATTATTTATTAATTTTCAATAAATAATGTTTGACTCACTAAATATTTTTTATTATATATATATATATATATATATATATATATATATATATATATATTATTTAGAAAGAAAGGAGGTCCAACATAGAAATTCAGCTTTGCCTTGAATTTGAGAGAAGAAATTTTGATCTAAACTTATTAGTAATTGTGTGTTTATATTAACTTATTTTATGTTTAAATATATGTTTAAAATAACTTATCAAAAGCTCCCCAACAGAACTTTTGGAAACAAAAGGCTATTATTTTCCGCAATATAATCAAAACCAAACATGACGTAAGAGCTAAAGATAGAAACAGCCATTAAAATTCTTTCTAGAATGTTTTAAATAAGAAATTTGAATTTCCTTGATACTGCTCAAATCCCAAAGCAAGTGGGTTTGGATTAATCGTTGTGAAAATAACAATAATAATAATAATAATAATAATAATCAAAATGCCAAAGAGAGAACTTTTGGCCCAAAAGCTATTTTTGTATAAAAAATTAAGTAAAACAAAATATGCGCTTCAACTTACAAATACAACACTCTATAATTTAAGAACTAAGCAATTTAAACAAGGTGTATGAAATACAATATTCTATTTGTTCTATACAGATTAAAGAAAAATACAAAACTGACAAAATCAAATACTAAAAAAACAAGGGTAATTAATATATTTATTGTTCATACACACAAGCAATACAAGAACTATTCAGGGTATTAACTATTGTTTACTTGTCTCAGTGTCTAGCAGCACATATGTATGAAACTGTTTAGAATAAAGAACTTAGGAAAACCAACTTTAATTTGCAGCGCTCAATTGTAATCGGTTTCAAAAAGTACAAGACCCTTGAAAACTTAAACAACAAGACCAATGGAAAATCGTAAGTGGCATGGCGAAAACCTCTCCAATAACAATTCATTGTAAAATGTATTGGGAAGCATTTGAATATCTTCTTCTTGGACTAAGACTCCATTAGCCTCTCTCATCTGCGATGAAAACAACTCTGACCAAGTCATGGCATGGCGAGATCATCATCTTCTTGTTCCTTATACACGAACACAGTTCTCTTGGAAGTCTCGACCTCCTTCATCCTATCGACCTAAAACCGAGAATACAAGAAAATAATATTAAAGAGAAGTGTGATTAACGAATATAAATTATGCTCAGAATCAATAAAATGTAAATAAATCAAAACCCTTACAAGAATAACACACCATTCTTAACTTTCTTTATAATTCTAATTTTTTGTAATATATATTATTAAATTTTATCTAAATTAACTATATAATACCCCTTAAACTTTTTGATCTTTTTCATCTAAATATTTAAGATTTTATTAAAATTTTCGTTTAATTTAACAAATATAGCACAATACTTACATGTGTGTTTGGAGCTTCAAGTGCAAGAACAACGGTCTTCCTTGGTTGCTTCAAAGTGAAGTCTTCTTGTCTGGTTCTTTTCACATCCTGTTTTTTGTGAAGATCATGTCTTAAATTCTTTCTAAATCTGCATAGAACATAGTTGTCGACCTACAAGCAAGATAGATACGATAATCAATTTAAGGTTTGTAAAACCAAACAAAATCAAGATTTCTTAAAAGAGAAATTTGAAAACCCTAAACCCTAAAGATTAAATAACAAAGTAGAGTACTTACAGATGCATTGTCTAACAATGAAGAATCAATTCTATATTCATGCAAGATCCAAGCACCATCATGGTTGGTGCCACTCTTCTCAAATCGTAAACGTCTCTTTGTCCCAATACATTGCATCGTGCCATTGGCCATAACCTTTTTTCCCTTGTCTTCAGCTACCCAAGAACCACACCCAATGGTGCGAACCGAGCGTGTGCCACTGGAGAACTTTTTCTTTAAGGTGGTGAAGAAGTAAAGGTCAGTTCCTCCGAAAGAGTTAGAACCTCCAAAGGCTTCCCAAATCTCCCAAGGATTCTTTTCACCATATAAGTCATATTCAAGAATCGTAACATCATTTGGCAATGGTTTCCCATTGACCTTGTTGTAAAGAAACAACTGGATGAGTTCATCATCAGTGGGTTTAAACTCTTTCCTTGAACATGAAGTAGGAGCCATCAAATCTTTGAAAATTTGCAAATAGAATTAGAAAGAATGTAAGAAAAACAGAGTGCAGTCAATAAAGAATGTTGAAGAGAACCACAAGAAAGCTAGCTTTGTGTGTGTGTGTGTGTATATATTGGTTTTGACCGTTTGATTGAGTTATGCGATAATAAATATTCTGATGACCATTGTAACTAACAATTGCACTCAATTTCAAGCTTGAAAATAAACTACCGCCAAAACAAACCGTGACATATCGCAGATCTTTTTAAATTTTTTATTTTATTTTTATAAGGCTAAAAAGGGCTAATTTTGATGTGAATTTGATTTCCCTACTTACAAGAGTAGAGGTGAAAGTTACGCTGTAACAAAGATGCTGTCTTCGTAATCGAATCCATAATCTTACAACGGTTCCATACTCGATCTTTTTTTTTTCAATATAATTTTTTTTTCTGAAAAGTTTCGGGCAAGATTTAATTCAAGATTTATTAGTCAGGTTTTCTCGGAAGAAAGAGGGTCCAAATCGTTATAAAAAAAGAAAGTACTCAAATAAGAGATTACAAAATATAACTTTTTTTTTTGGTAAATTAAAAATTAACTTATATCGTAAAACATCCGTAATGAATGAATTGGATATTATTTATGGAGCGACACGTTCTCACTTTGACTTATTTATTTGCTCAATAATTGACTTGAGTCCCACATCATAAAATTAAAGAAGTTATAGAAATTGTTACTATATTCTTTTTATACAAAATTGAATCAACATGATTAAAAAAGAAAAAAACTGTCTTAAAATGAAATTTAAAATCGAAAATCTAGTTAGAATTAATTATAAAAGTTGGGGCAGGTTACGTTTACAACTTTTTTAGTTTACAATTCTTACAACCTCAATTATGTTCTCGCGGGAGAACACCAATGGAGAGTGTTCTCCCGGGAGAACATAGTTGAAGTTGTAAGAGTTGTAAAGCAAAACAGTTGTAAACGTAACCCTCATCATAAAAGTTATATAATACTCCTTAGCAATACCTCTGCTCCGTAAATAAATAGTTGGACATTCAATATAAAATTGTTACAATACAATTCTTAGCCGAAAATATTTCATGGATTTTACAAATTAAACTCTTTCACGAACAGTATTTAATTTGAACTTGATTAAAAAAATAAACTTGAGACCAATTATATTTAGAAACAATATCAAGAATGTTGTGCACCAGAATTTTCCTTTTTTCCCCAAAAGATTTACGGGGTACGGATCCACTAGATTGACTCGTGTATCTATTCAATAAGATCATTTTATGTGAAAAATATGAAAAAAATAATCTAATCATTCATTATCATTAAAATAATTGTGATTTATGAGCTTTATCATTAAAATAATTTAATCATTCATTGACAACAATTAAAATGACAATTCCATCTTTGGTGATTTATGAGCTTTATCATTAAAATAATTGTTATCAATTGATTTGTCGAATGACTAAATTTTTTCATGACCATATTAAGAAGGGTCGTGAAAGTATCCATTCGCACCCTAAGGTGGTTGATGTCTATGGAAGTTCCAAAAATTGAAAGATGGCTACCCACCTTGCTTATAAGTTCAAATAAACCAAAATACGGATGTCTAGAAGTTTCCTTACATATAAGTTCAAACAAACCAAAATAAGCAGTAGCACAGGTCTTAATGAGACAACATGAAAGAAAAGGCCTTGAGGGCAGTAGGCATGTGAGGATGAAAAATAAAATTTTTCAAAGCGGAATTACACATACCAATTCAAGATACATGTTTTGGGATAGAATGTTACCTTGTTTGTAATTCAAGACACGAAGGCGATCAGTGTTAGGCTTGAAGGTTCAAACCCTCTAATATTGATCCACACCACCCTTCGATAAGACGCAAGAACTCTTCTTGAAAAGCCACCAACTCGATCACCACCAAGGAGCAAGCTAGGCGTCCCTTGTGGAGAGGTAGGAGACTAGGTTTCAAAAGTGTTTAGATGAGAGATTTTTCAGCAAGTAAACTCACACACAAGTGGTGCACATTGTAGGAGAGAATGGCCTTTTTATCTTCCAAAAAACCTTAAAGAGAATATCACAAAAAAGAAACATATAAGGAGATGAAAGAGGAATTAATTTGAATCATATTTTTCACCAAAAATCTGATCATGGAGCGCCCCATCTATGGAGGAAAGAGTTGGGTTGTTGCAAATCAAATCTTGTCAACATAACTCCTATCCTATCCTCTTAAAACTAAGTCTGCACTTAGTCAATATTCTGACCTAATAACCATTATATGATCAGCCATATTGTATGCCCCAATCAGCCCAAAATCATTCCAAAAATATTGATTAGTTGCAATTCAAATTAAATCAACTAAATCAAATATTTTCATAACCAACCAAATCTGAATGGAGCTTGATTTGTTGATTAAATGACCATCATTAAGCCACTAAATCAGCGCCCCAATCATCTTTGATGATGTCCAAAGATCTCCTCTTGATACTTGGGATTTGATCTTGACAGGATACTATCAAGATCTTATCCTTTCCTTTTGTTATGAAACTTCCTTTCATAGCCAATTCAAATTTGAACATTCTAATTTAAAAATTCAAATATTTTAAATTCAAAATTCAAATTCATAATTCGAATTCAAATTTAAACATCAGCTAATTAATTTAACTAATTAAATTAATTAATAATGTCTTGGACCATCCAAGCCCATTACAACAATCCATGTGCCCTTTTCCCTCTAAGGTGGGCATCCAAACTTCTTCTTGGGCTAACAACCATTACTAGGCCCAAAACCTTTAAAGCTATTATGTCATGACAATAAGGTGTTAGTGTGTGACCCATTAGACCCAACATAGCCACTGACATAAATGGGCTTGGGCCCAATAAGACCACAACACATTTAATGATAACACAGAGCACTAGCAATGCTTTGTTACCCAAGAGCTAGTTAGATTAATGACATGATCATCCTATTAAATATATTTGGTTACCGTATATATTTCCTTTCGTCACGGTTACCTTCCCATTAAACCTAGGGTGAGGAAATGTATCAACCCTTGCAGTTTAGGGTAAGCTTTAATTCGAAATAGGGAATCTTCAATTTACTGACTCTAAAGGCATATCATCTCATGATCTCTTTTACTATGCATAGATTCCTGAGTCTCGTAAATGTCATCCCGATTTCTTCGATTTACAGATAACCTAATCCCTCACAGAGATTTGACGAATTCCTTCAGCTTATCACCCTAGGCTTGTGTTCTTTCAGGACATGCCCAAAGGTATACCTATGAATCTCCATGTTTCAGGCAGACGAGGCATACAATCAAAACATGCCTTCTAGAACATAGTCTAGGTGAAAACTTCCGGTCTAAGGAAAGACATACCCAAATACTAAGAGACTGCTCTAATGATACTATTTGTGTGATTTCCTCATAGAGCTCTTTGTGTGTCTGTTCAGTGCGAGCTATACCTTTATAGGTCCACCCACGACTTTAGTTAAGACATCTTCATATCTGTAGCTTATGAGGTCTTTACCTTGTATCCGAATACAAGTAGATAAGCCATGCTAGTCTTATCCGAGATTACTGATCCTCATTCTCAGTGTCTCTAGACTAGGAACATAAAATTAGAAATAAACATCTGGTATCCTTGAATCCTCATGATCGTGATCTCATCACAGATACTCAATAGATACCTATTCTATTCCAAGGGGTTTATCTAGTTACCCATATAATATTAACAATAATATCGAGACAAAATATGAAATAGGATAAAGAGTGCTTATATTTATTTGCGACAATATAAAAGGTCCACATATGTCCTAATCTAATCAAAAGATTATCTCTAGGACATCCATATACTAACAAGTCGCACTTGGCCTAGATCCAATCTGACCTAAGTCGTATACCCAAAGCCTCATAATGACTATCATGTTTTCTCTGAGAAACAACATTCGTCAGAGAATCGGCTAGGTTATCATCGGTGAGAACATAATCCATCTTTACATCCATCCTATCAATGATTTTTCTAATCAGGTGATATCTGCGGAGCACGTGCTTAGATCTTTGATGAGACCTAGGTTCCTTTGACTGCGCAATGGCTCCAGTGTTGTCGCAAAGTAACTCTATGGGCAAAGTAACTGTAAGATTATGTTTATTACGTATGACTGGTATTTATAAGAAAGTCCGATCTCGGATATTCTGTTGAACTTGTATGCATGGAAAACCTTCCTTGAGGATTAAGCTCTTGGAGAGGATTTATGGACTGTCCGACAAAGGACTAAGTTTTCGGATATCATATAAGTTTTCAAGTATGTTATTGTGTTTTATGAGGTCTATATCTTAAATGTTTCAAGTATAGTAATGGGTTATATGTTTCCATATGATATCTTTATATCATGTTATCTAATTGTTCATGCAGAAAATGAACTTATGGGTAAAGACTTCTCCATAAACCTGAGTTTACTAAAATATTTATTATTATATTTATTGGGTGAGAAAATTTTTAATATTTAAAATTTAAACTTTTTTAATTTGAATTTTATCCGTTAAGGCTGAGAAAATAGTTCAACATTTAAAGTTTCTACGGTGGGAAAAAAGATATATATAATAAGTTTAAATTAAAATAAAATGGTAGATTAAACGAAAAAAATATTTATAAAAATATATGTATAGTTGATAAAAGATTATTTAAATTTGAAATTTAAATGCAAAAAAAATAAGAAATGAAATATTTATACTTTAAAAGAAAATAAGTTAAAATTTTAATTTAAAAAATAATACAAAAAGAGAACATCTTTTTGTACAAGTATTTTTTTAAAAACATATTTAACATAAATGTTTTAAATATATGTGAATAATCAATTTAAAAAATATAAAAATTATAAATATGTATAACCAAAGAATTGAATATATATACATAAAACCAAAGTAAAATTATACTTATAATTATATTTAATTTTTTAAATTATATGTTACTTTAAATTATAAATCAGGCATAACTTATTATTTTTAAGGGTTCACTTTTTCTGCAATAATTACAGACAACTTATTTGCATTAAGCCAAAAAATAACTTTGTTTTGGGCGAAAATTAAAATATTTTTGTAATTTTTAGAATTGAAATTGGGTAATACCTGTATTTTTTTCTAGTTTTCAATTTTATATTTTTAAAAGAATCATAATTAAAATTTTAAAAATTTTGTTTTACAAAAATATCATTTAATAAATTTTTATAATTACAAAACTGTCACCAGAAAAATAATAAAATCAAAAAATAATTTTAGGAAATATCTCTAAGATGTTTTCCAATTTTAGTTGTGTGATTTTTTTTTTCTAATTTTTTTTTCTAAAAACTAAAAACTTTTTTTTAGAAATAAAAATTAAATTGGCCCTCTTTGAATATTGTTTTTAATGGGAGATGTTATAATTATCTTTTTTTCTTACTACATCTTATTATTAAATCTTAATAGTTGATTTCTGACAATCTAACCTTTATAAATTATTGGGTCACACACATTAACTAATTATTTATTAATTTTCAATAAATTATGTTGGACTCACTAAATATTTTTTATTATATATATATTACAGGAAAGAAAGGAGGTCCAACATAGAAATCCAGTTTTGCCTTGAATTTGAGAGAAGAAATTTTGATCTAAACTTATTAGTAAGTGTGTGTTTATATTAACTTATTTTATGTTTAAAATAACTTATCAAAAGCTCCCCAACAGAACTTTTGGAAACAAAAGGCTATTATTTTCCCCAATATAATCAAAACCAAACATGACGTAAGAGCTAAAGATAGAAACAACCATTGAATTTCTTTCTAGAATGTTTCAAATAAGAAATTTGAATTTCCTTGATACTGCTCAAATCCCAAAGCAAGTGGGTTTGGATTAATCGTTGTGAAAATAATAATAATAATCAAAATGCCAAAGAGAGAACTTTTGGCCCAAAAGCTATTTTTGTGTAAAAAACTAAGTAAAACAAAATATGCGCTTCAACTTACAAATACAACACTCTAAAATTTAAGAACTAAGCAATTTAGACAAGGTGTATGAAATAAAATAATCTACTTGTTCTATATAGATTAAAGAAAAATACAAAACTGACAAAATCAAATACTAAAAAAAACAAGGGTAATTAATATATTTATTGTTCATACACATACAAGAAGTATTCAGGGTATTAACTATTGTTTACTTGTCTAGCAGCACATATGTATGAAACTGTTTAGAAAAAACAACATAGGAAAACCAACTCTAATTTGCTCAATTGTAATCGGTTTCAAAAAGTACAAGACCCTTGAAAACTTAAACAACAAGACCAATGGAAAATCATAAGTGGCATGTCGAAAACCTCTCTAATAACAACTCATTGTAAAATGTATTGGGAAGCATTTGAATATCTTCTTCTTGGACTAAGACTCCATTAGCCTCTCTCATCTGCGATGAAAATAACTCTAGCCAAGTCATGGCGAGATCATCATCAACTTGTTCCTTATACACAAACACAGTTCTCTTGGAAGTCTCGACCTCCTTCATCCTATCGACCTAAAACAGAGAATACAAGAAAACAATATTAAAGAGAAGTGTGATTAACGTATATAAATTATGCTTAGAATCACTAAAATGTAAAAAAATAAAAAATAAAAAAAATCCTGAAAAGAATAACACATCATTCTTGGCTGTTTGACCCTCGTGTCCCTTATTAATTAAAAAATAATCACTTTGTCCCCATTCCAAAACTATACACCAATCTACCCTTATTTAATCGATTACGAACCAACATTATCGATTAAATATTGATAAAATTAATTTAATCGATTATAAATTTGTTTTAATCGATTAACTTTCGATTGCATGTCCCCATCTATCTGTTTCGAGATCAGAAGGCGCAAGAAGTCATCACAAAGGCCAATGGCTTGACGAAGATTCTAATTCTGATGCAGAGCAATTGTCCCCCCCACAGTGCGCCAAATATCTTAGATTTGCTATAGATCTTCAAGGTTAACTCTATGTCGTGTCTTTATTCCTATGACACCAAAACTACCCATATCATGCCCTTCTGAATTTGATCCTACTTATCGCTTTTGTAAATCAAAGAAAGTTTTTGTTAGTGAATAGAGAAAAGAAAAGAAAAAACAAAATTGAAGATTAAATTCATTTTGAGTCTCTCTTTGCATTTTTACACAGTAAATCCGAGTCTGTGCAGATTTTGAATCACAGTGGACAATTGAATGCATAGTGATTGTCTCTTCGTTTCTTGAACTCACTGTCATTAAACTCAGTTCCGTAGATTACTAGTTTAACTAAGTGATTGGTTAACTTGTTTAATAATAGAGCTGTTAGTTACAACACATATATTTGTGACTTAGTAATACTACATTATATGGTTGAATTGTTTAACACTTCACCATCTCGAATAAGTCCTGGAAATTTTACTTGGTGGGTACCTTACACGAAGCTAAGCAAAAAATTGGCCACCCACCAACAAGTTATTAAACTCCGACCGTATCTTGTTTCTTCTTTACAAAAAGTAGTATTATATGTCAAGCAATGGAGTGGCCCTTCTTTTTTTGAATGTCTGAATTTTATTGGGAATGCGGGGAGAGAAGAGCGTGGTAAATGGGTTTTAATGCATATAAAAAAAATGATATATGGTTAATCAAAAAAAAAAGGTTATAATCGATTCTGATTTATTCTCTAACCTCTCGGAGATGCTTGAGCTTTCCGAGCTTCTGCTTGAAATCTCTCATAATACTCTCTCACTTTTTCTCCTGGCTTTTGTCTTACACCACATAAATTGTGTGTGGTTTTGGTGGCCTAGCTGGGGCGCACAATGGGCAAATCTGCTGTATCGTCTTTCTTCAAACTGTCCTCTGGAGAGACAGTCCGACCAACTATCTTAATGGAGTTGACTGGCAATTTCTTTGCCGTCAGCCAACCCACCAGGTTCTAACGCCTGCTCTCCTCAGAAAAACTGGGAATGTCTGACAAAAAAATGAGTCTGATTCCCCACTATTCAATGGAGTTGACTGGCATTGCCGCTCGAAAAAGGTTACAAACTCCTTTGGATCCGAGCTCCCATCATAAGCCTTCATATCGGTTGGCTATTTGAACCAAGTCGGAATAGGCTCCGCCCTCAATCTCCAGGATAAAAGGGTTCCTGAAGGCCCTTGACTAATAGGCTGTACAGGAATCCCCTGCTGAGTCTGCGTCTGTTGTGTTGGTCTCCTCGGCCGCTCATTCCACCCGGGTCCTTCTTATCTCATCATTTGTCATTCATAATCTTGAGGACCATAATTCTCTACCTGTTGCCGCCCCCTTCTCCGAGCTCGGGCTTCTAATACGTAATAATATTCGTCTTCCTCACGTGGGAACTCGCCTCTATAATAATTATACCGTCTTTCTCCATCTGTCCTTCCGTTAACTTCTTCATATCGTCACGGATCTCGCCCTCGCTCTTTAGGATGAACGTAGTAATAGGAACTTCCTCCCGTTGGTCGCCCTCCATGAATCCCAACGGGGTTGCTTATCATCCTCTTCCTGATACAGCCGATCTCTTCTAGCTTCCCGAGTATTAGCTCTAACTTTCCTCTTCTGTCACCCGACTTACTCCACGTCCCTCACCTTGATAATTCCTTCGCTCCATAAGGCTTCTTGATATCTGCGATACTTGCCCTCTTCGAACTTCTGTCCTCCTATTCCCATCTTCAGCTGGAGGCAACAATGGAATACA
>JAVKPL010004982.1:0-23402 GCA_032173675.1 Gastrolobium villosum | reverse complement strand
ATACCTTTAAAGCTAGTCCATCATAACTTAGCTACTGACATAACTGGGCTTGGGCCCAACAAGCCCACAACCCAATTAATGACAACACAGAGCACTAGCAATGCTTTGTTGCCCCAGAACTAGTCAGATTAATGACTTGATCATCCTATTGCACATATTTGGTTACCGTATGTATTTCCCTTCGTCTCGGTTATCTTCCCATTAACCTAGGGTAAGGAAATGTATCAACCCCGGCGGTTTAAGGTAAGCTTTATTCGAAATAGGGAATCTTCAATTTACTGACTCTAAAGGCAGATCATCTCATGATCTCTTTTACTATGCATAGATTCCCGAGTCCCTAAATGTCATCCCGGATTTCTCCGGTTTACAGATAACCTAATCTCTCACAGAGATTTGACGAATTCCTTCAGCTTATTACCCTAGCCCTGTGCCCTTTAAGGACACGCCCAAGAGGAGACCCAACGGTCTCCATGTTTCAGGCAGACGAGGTATACAATCAAAACATGCCTTCAAGAACACAGTATAGGTAATAACTTCTGGTCTAAGGAAAGACACACCCAAACATAAAGAGATTACTCTAATGACACTATCTGTGAGATTTCCTCATAGAGTCTCTTTTTGGGTCTGTTCAGTGCGAGCTATACTCTTATAGGTCCACCCACGACTTTAGCTAAGTATCTCCATATCTGCAGCTCATGAGGTCTTTACCTTGTATCCATATACAAGTAGATAAGTCGTACTAGTCTTTACTCGAGATCACTGATCCCCAAACTCAGTGTCTCTAAGACTAGCTAACATATAATTAGGAATAGACATGGAATATCCTTGTAATCCTCATGATCGTGATCTCATCACAGATTAGAGATACCTGTTCTATTCAAATAAAGTTCTACATCTAGTGTCCTTTATTTAATCAAAAGATTGTCTCTAGGACACCCATATGCTAACAAGCTCCCACTTGGCCTAGAGCCAATCAGACCTAAGTCGTATGCCCAAAGCCTCATAATGACTATCATGTTTTCTCTGAGAAACAGCCTTTGTCAGAGAATCGGCCAGGTTATCGTCTGTGGGAACATAATCCATTTTTACATCATTCCTATCAATGATTTCTCTAATCAAATGATATCTGCGGAGCACGTGTTTAGATCTTTGATGAGACCTAGGTTCCTTTGACTGCGCGATGGCTCCAGTGTTGTCGCAAAGCAACTGTATGGGCTCATCCACGCTTGGAACCACCCTTAGTTCATTTATGAACTTCTTGATCCACACTGCCTCCTTAGCTGCTTCTGAAGCAGCTATGTATTTAGCCTCTGTCGTTGAGTCTGCTGTTGTCTCCTGCTTGGAACTTTTCCAAGACACTGCCCCACCATTTAAGGTGAATACGAATCCTGACTATGACGTGCAGTCATCTTTGTCACTCTGAAAGCTGGCATCAGTGAACCCTTTCACTGTTAACTCATTAACCCCACCATAGACCAGAAACGCATCCTTAGTTCTTCTTAAGTATTTAAGGATGGTTTTGACTGCCGTCCAGTGACCCTCTCCAGGGTCTGACTGGTATCTGCTCGTAATGCTTAAAGCATATGAGACATCTGGTCTCGTACATATCATGGCATACATGATGGATCCAATAGCCGAAGCGTATGGAATTCCACTCATTCGATCCTTCTCAGGCTGTGACTTAGGACACATAGCCCTTGATAGGTGTACCCCATGACTGACAGGAAGAAAACCCCTTTTCGACCCTTCCATGCTAAACCTCTTTAGCATCTTGTCAACGTACGTGGATTGAGATAAACCCAGCAGCCTCTTGGATCTATCTCTATAGATCTTTATACCGAGTATAAAGGCTGCCTCTCCCAAATCCTTCATGGTAAAGTTTTCTGAAAGCCACTCTTTCGTTATTTTTAATGTGGGGATGTCATTTCCTATTAGCAATATGTCATCTACATAAAGCACTAGGAAGACGACATTACTCCCACTTACCTTTCTGTAAACACAAGGTTCATCCTCGTTCTTGATAAAACCGTTACTCTTAACGACTTCATCAAAACGTATATTCCAACTCCTTGATGCTTGCTTTAGCCCATATATTGACCTTTGTAGTTTGCATACCATATGCACCTGATCTTTGTTTTCAAAGCCTTCAGGTTGTGTCATGTACACTTCCTCCTTCAAGAACCCATTCAAGAAGGCGGTCTTGACATCCATTTGCCAAATTTCATAGTCGTGGTATGCTGCTATTGCAAGCATGATCCTAATAGATTTGATCATGGCAACTGGTGAAAAAGTTTCATCATAGTCAACTCCTTGTCTTTGACGATACCCTTTCGCCACCAACCTAGCTTTGTAGGTCTGAACGTTGCCATCTGCATCAGTCTTTCTTTTAAAGACCCATTTATTACCAATAGGAACTATTCCTTGTGGTTTAGGAACCAAGGTCCATACCTTGTTCTGATACATCGAATCCATTTCAGATTCCATGGCTTCAAGCCATTTTGAGGAGTCAACATCTTTGACCGCCTCCTCGTAGTTACTTGGTTCATCATCCTCAACAGTTTGCTGATTCTCAATCACAAACCCGTACCTTTCAGGTGGATGGATGACCCTCGTAGGTCTACGGAGTTGTGTGTTTACTTCTCCATTGGAGAACGTCGCCTGCGGAGCAGACTCGGGTTCCTCAATCTGTTCTTGTGGATCTTGCACTTCTTCAAGATCAATCTTACTCCCACTGCCTCCTTGAGAGATCAAATCCTTCTCAAGGAACTCAGCATTCTTTGAAACAAACACTTTGTGTTCTTCCATGGAGTAGAAGTAGTATCCCTTAGTACCTTTAGGATACCCCACAAATAGACATTTAGTACTCTTAGCACTAAGCTTGTCTGATGTCAACGCTTTGACATAAGCTGGCGATCCCCATACCCTGAGGTAACTCAGGTTGGGTCTCTTACCACTCCATATCTCATATGGTGTGGTCTGAACAGATTTAGACGGTACCCTATTTAGAAGGTATGCCGCTGTGTCTAAGGCATATCCCCAAAACGATTTTGGAAGTTGAGTCTCACTCATCATAGACCTAACCATGTCTAACAAGGTCCTGTTTCTCCTTTCGGAGACACCGTTTTGGTGTGGTGTGTAAGGAGCGGTAAATTGTGAGAGAATTCCATTTTCTCTCAGATAACCCTGAAACTCGTGGCTCAAATATTCACCACCACGATCTGATCGTAATGTTTTAATCATCTTGCCACGCTGTTTCTCCACCTCATTCCTAAACTCTTTGAACTTTTCAAAAGCTTCAGATTTATATCTCATTAGGTATATATACCCAAATCTTGATTTGTCATCCGTAAAGGTAATGAAATAAGAATATCCACCTCTAGCCTCAATAGACATTGGGCCACATACATCAGTATGAATGAGTTCTAATAACTCACTAGCCCTATGACTCTCAAGCCCTTTGGGCTTTTGTTGAATCATTTTCCCAGCTAGACAAGATTCACACTGTCCATAGGATTCCAAATCCATGGAGTCCAGGTATCCATCTCTATGCATCCTAGACAATCTTGTTTCATTTATGTGCCCTAGTCTACAGTGCCAAAGATAAGATTGATTATCCGTCCTAGGTCGTTTCACATCTATATTGAGCACTTCATTTCCCATTTCCAACACATACAATCCATTTATTAAAGAAGCAGTACCGTAAAGCATATCATTCAAAATGATAGAAAAAGTACCATTCCTAATACTGAAAGTATATCCATCTTGTTCTAAACAAGAAATTGAAATAATGTTTCTAGAAATTTGCGGAACATAAATACAATTATTCAAATGCAATAAAAGGCCTGTAGGCAAAATAAGGTCAGCATCTCCAACTGAATGAGCAGCAACTCTTGCTCCATTACCAATGCGGAGATCCACCTCGTTTCTATCCAATCTCCTTGGGCTCCTAAGTACCTGCAACATATTGCAGATATGAGAACCACATCCGGTGTAACATCCCGTATAATTAGTAAAATACCTAAGTACTATATGCTATGTGTACATGTGTAGAATTCGGATGTATGGTTTATGTGTAATGGTTTGTGAATTGTTTGATCTTTATTTCTTGGATAAGACTAAGGTAGTTAATTAAATTAAATCATAGGAAGTTACATATGTAGGCATGTGAACTTGATCTTATGAGTAATGTGAGTGTGTGCTAGAAGGCATTAGTGTTTGGATGTGGGCTTGAGTGTGTATAGACTTGTTGCTTTTGGACTTGGGTGTTTGGATCCTTTGTGTGTGTGTGGCCAATGGCCCAAGGATGGCTCTTGGATCAAGCCAATTCAGCCCAAAATTGTAACCATTCTTATTTCCCCTAAGCCTTGCCTGTAACGCCCTCCCTTGTATGCATCCAAGAGAGTCGTTTGCTAAGCGGAATTAGAGTCGTTACGTCACATGAGCTAATAAAGCAGCATACAGATCCGTATAAAAATTTTCAACACATAAATTCTTTTCATAAAGGTTTTCTGAAATAGTCATTGTTCACAAAAGTTCAATATTAGCATATTCATGATAAAGACTACAGTCATCCATAAGTTCCAAAACATAAATCATTACAGTTATCCATTAAAACAAACAGCAACACTGATAATCCACGCAATAGCAATCAACAGCAAAATAAGACTCCTTCAAATGCTCTTGCGTCCTCCTGCCATTTTGGAAAAATAGCAGCCCCGAAGGGTGAGAATAATCCCAGTAGTGTGGCAATAAAACCAATAATATAACAATATTAACTAGGCACAAAATCATAAACAGTCACTTCAACATATCCTTGTTCCTTTTCCTTTTTATTATATTTATATATTGCGTATATAACGCCTTTCCTTTGCGCTTTTAGCACCGTCGTGCGCGCACTTCACAGTGGAATCAAATATCCCTTGGCACCTGAGCTCCATGTGGATTCCATCTGTGGGCCTATGCGGACTGATGCCAAGTGTCCCATACCCCGGTACCTTGGGGATGCCTATATGATGCTTGCTCAAACACATGGTCCTGTACATAACTATTCTAGAACAAGGCCTATATGATCATGATATATGTATGTCATGCTATGCTTTCACACACAAAGCGTAAAAATGCGGTAGGATGTAAGATGCATGCTTATATACCTTTCATATGCGTTATGCTGCCACATAACGTCTTACCTCATAGTCATATAGCCATCACGGCACATTTTGGCAGTTTCCTTTCATTATAATGGAACATAATATTTTTACGGCATATGGAGCATCATGTTACAATTCTATACCAGTAGTCAATAGTTACATTAGGCATCATCGCCTGACACTTACCTTAGCTTTCCTTAAATATTACCAACGGCAGCGAAATATTCTCACTTCTTAAGCGCACCTAAATCAATTAAAACTAATCATTTACAGTGGCTATTTACAGCAGCAAAACAGTGAGCATACAGCAGCAAAACAGTGAGCATACAGCAGTGTTTACAGCAGCAAAACAGTGGACATACAGCAGCAAAACAGTGAGCATACAGCAGTGCTTACAGCAGCCAAAACAGTGGACATACAGCAGCAAAACAGTGAGCATACAGCAGTGTTTACAGCAGCACAACAGTGGACATACAGCAGCCAAACAGTGACGTTTTAAACGTTTTCAAAACAGAAACAGTGGCGTTTTTAAAACAGAAACAGTGGCATTTTTAAAACAGAAACAGTGGCATATAATGGTGATTTTGATGAACCGAAACAGTGGGCATACATCTTCAAAACAGTGGCATAAAATGTGATTTTGAGGGACCGAAACAGTGGCATTTTATCTACCAAAACAGTGGCACATACATAAGAAAACAGTGGCATATCTTAAGCATTTTTAAGCATACAATTCACCATGCAATAGCTCCATTTACCATGCTCATACTTGAATCCCAAAACCACACATACTCAAAGAGACATTTAAGCATACAATCATGGCTACACAAAGAAGGAGTTCAAAGTTTAGAGCCTACCTCTTGTAGCACACCACCTTCTAGTTCTACTTCACGACAAGTCCTAGCTTCCTATGTGATCTATGCGCAACAAGGATGAGGAACGAGGTTAGCACTAGCTTGGTGTATGGTTGGGGTGAGGGAAGGAAGGAGTTGTCTTAAGCAAAGTCTTCTAGCTCCAAGGAGGCTTGAGGTTCGGTTTTGGGAGTGAGGGAGTGAGGGAGTGAGGAGAAGAGAAGTTGGAGAGGAGTTGGCTGCACTTGCACATGAAGGCAGCCCCCTCTCCATGCGCATATATATAGAGAAAGTGAGGAAAGAATGCTATGATTAACTATCATGAAATATTCAGATTTTTGTGAGATGATGGGGCTGCATAAAAGGCTGAAACAAGCAAGGTTTTGGCTTCTAAATTACTCTACTTACATGCAAAAGGGTGAGGGGATTTGTTCAGATTTAAGGGCTGTCCAAAGTCAGAATATTTTCTGCATAAATGACCAAGGTTTGCGCATAAAGAGGAGTGGGAGATGAGCACATGCAAGGGCTGTGCTAAGTCAACAAGCAATTGAACTTGTGGCAGCCAAAAATCTGCACTTATGCAGTCCTTGGTGCGCAAATGATGAGGGGAAAAAGAGGTGCAGATTTGTGACAGTCCACACACTCAAATAGGGCTGTCCTTGTGCAGAAAATTTCTGCATAAATGGTCAAACCATGCGCACAATGATGAGGGTGAGGGAGGTTCACTAAGTCCACAAGCTAGAGAGCTTTGTGGCAGCCAAGGATTCAGATTCATGCAGCTGACCTCTGCACAAAAATGATGAGAATGCAGTCTCATGATGCATGTGGAAGGAGGAAGAGATTTGACTCAAGAAGGGCTGCAAAAGCTTGTCAAAAATCTGCACAATGCAGTCTCATGATGGAGGGTGTAAGTGGTTATCCAAGTCAACAAGTTATGCAATTTTGATGACACAAAATCTGATCCATGACTCCCTCCCCCCATGTGCGCCCAAATGCAGAAAAATGCAGCCTAATATCATGCTTAAAGGCACATGTGACTACCATGCAATGAATTAAAATCAAGTTATGCATAATCAAGGTGAGGTGGCGGTTTAATCAAGGAAAAATGGCAGATTTACAAGGTCCTAATTACTCTCCTATGTGCGCATAAAAGAGAGGGAAAACATGAAGCCAAGTGGTTGTTTCTTGATGCACAAGACACCCTAAATGGGCAAGGCTTAGGGGAAATAAAAATGGTTACAATTTTGGGCTGAATTGGCTTGATCCAAGAGCCATACTTGGGCCATTGGCCACACACACAAAAGGATCCATTCACACAAGTCCAAAAGCAACAAGTCCACACCCTAGCCCACATCCAAACACTAATGTCTTCTAACACATACTCACATTACTCACATGGTTTTAATAAATTCATAAGCCTACATATACACCCTCCTATGATTTAATTTAATTAATTACCTTAGTCTTATCCAAGGAATAAAAATCAACAATTCACAAGCCATAACACATAACACATAAACCATACATCCGAATTCTATATAGCATATAGTGCTTAGGTATTTTACTAATTATACGGGATGTTACACTCTCCCCACCAAATAGGAATTTTGACCGCAAAATTAAACTTACTTAAGAGCTAAACAGTTCTGGATAGCGTTTCTGAACATCTTCCTCGCGCTCCCAAGTGGCTTCAGCTGCCGATCTGTTGTTCCATAATACTTTCACCAACGGAATCTCTTTAGAACGGAGTCGTTTGACGGATCTTTCAAGAATTTGGAACGGTTGCACTTGATAAGTCAGATCTTCCTTTAGTTCCACTTCTTCTGGATGTAACACGTGAGATGGATCAGAGAGATACCTCCGTAGCTGAGACACATGAAATACATTGTGGATTCCTGACAGATTGGGTGGTAAAGCCAACCGGTATGCAGACTCTCCAATCCGGTCCATAATCAGATACGGTCCTAAGTACCGTGGACTTAACTTCTTAACTCCCATTCTCCTTCCGAGTCCCGATGTAGGAGTGATTCTCAAGAACACATGGTCTCCGACTTCGAAAGATAGAGGCTTATGACGCTTGTCGTAATAACTCTTCTGTCTGGCCTGAGCCCGCTGCATATTCTCCCGAATCTTCTTTACTTGTTCGGATGTTTCTTGGATTAGATCGGGTCCTAACATACTTCGCTCACCCACTTCCGTCCAACATAAAGGGGATCTGCATTTTCTCCCATACAAAGCTTCATACGGTGCCATCTGAATGCTGGAGTGGTAACTGTTGTTGTAAGCGAACTCAATCAAAGAAAGATAACTATCCCAGCTGCCTCCTAACTCCAAAACACATGCTCGCAACATGTCCTCTAAAGCTTGGATGGTGCGTTCCGTCTGTCCATCGGTCTGCGGATGATAAGCAGTACTCAACCTCAGTTGGGTCCCTAACGCTCTTTGAAAGGATTCCCAAAACTTAGATGTAAACTTGGGATCACGATCACTGACAATACTCGTAGGAACTCCGTGCAGCTTCACAATCTCCTGCAGATAGATTCTAGCAAGCCTTTCTGTATCATAAGTGGTTCTAACACGCAAGAAATGAGCTGACTTCGTTAAACGATCGACAATCACCCAGATAGAATCATATCCTTCTCGCGTCCGAGGAAGTCCAACTACAAAATCCATCGAAATACTATCCCACTTCCATTCGGGAATCTCCAAAGGTTGAAGGAGTCCCGACGGTTTCTGATGTTCGTACTTCACCTTCTGACAAGTTAAGCATCGAGATACATACTCCGCAATATCACGCTTCATACCCGGCCACCAAAACGAGGTCTTCAAATCGTGGTACATCTTCGTGGATCCAGGATGAACTGCGTACTTTCCCTTATGAGCTTCCTGCAAAACTTCTTGTTTCAACTCTTCATTCGGCACAACCAGCCGTCCTTGAAACCTCCAGACACCATTCTCATCCTTTACTACCTCTTGGTTACCAACCAACTTGCGGACTAACTCTTCATCCTTCTGAGCCTCCTTAATTCTACTGATCAATTCATTCTCCACCTTTATATTTCCCAGTCTTATGCTACTTCCTCTCTCGTCTACCGATAAGTTCAAGTCTCGAAAGGCCTCAAACAACTTCAATTCTTCCATCATCAGAGTTGCAGTGTGTAGAGTCTTCCTGCTCAGAGCGTCGGCTACCACGTTTGCCTTTCCTGGGTGGTATTTAAGTTCAAAATCGTAGTCCTTCAGAAATTCCATCCACCGACGTTGTCGCATATTCAGCTCCTTCTGGTCGAACAAGTACTTCAAACTCTTATGATCGCTGAACACGTCAAACTGCGAACCATACAAGTGGTGCCTCCAGATTTTAAGTGCGAACACTATAGCTGCTAACTCCAAATCGTGCGTAGGATAATTTTCTTCGTGAGGCTTCAGTTGTCGAGATGCATAAGCTACTGCCATACGGTCCTGCATCAACACGCATCCAAGTCCTTTCAGCGACGCATCGCAGTAAACTTCGAACTTTCGAGTAGGATCCGGAATCGTGAGTACTGGAGCACTCGTCAATCTGCTCTTTAGCTCCAAGAAACATTCTTCACATGCTTCAGTCCACTCAAAAGGCTTGTCCTTCCGAGTGAGTCGAGTGAGGGGTTGCACTATCTGAGAGAAATTCTGGATAAACCTTCGATAATACCCAGCCAGACCTAAGAAACTTCTTACTTCAGTGACAGACTTGGGTCGTTCCCAATTCATAACAGCTTCAACCTTGCTGGGGTCCACCGCGATACCTTCTGATGAAATGACATGGCCCAGAAACTGGACCTCTTTGAGCCAAAACTCACACTTCGACCATTTCGCGTACAACTGCTTCTCCTTCAAGACTTGCAAGACAATCCTCAGATGTTCCGCGTGCAGCTCTTCATTAGCCGAGTAAATCAGGATATCGTCGATAAACACAATAACGAACTGATCAAGAAACGGGCGGAAGATGCGGTTCATGTAGTCCATGAATACCGCTGGAGCATTCGTAAGTCCGAATGGGATCACCTGATATTCATAGTGCCCATAACGAGTCCTAAAAGCGGTTTTCGGAATATCCTCCGGTTTGACCCGGATCTGATGGTATCCCGATCGTAAATCTATCTTGGAGAAGACTCTGGCTCCTCTCAGCTGGTCCATCAAATCGTCGATCCTCGGTAGCGGATACTTATTCTTCACCGTGACTTTGTTCAGCTGGCGGTAGTCTACACACAGACGTAAGCTTCCATCCTTCTTCTTAATCAAGATAGCTGGAGCACCCCATGGAGAAGTACTCGGTCTGATGAATTCCTTAGCCAAAAGTTCTTCTATCTGCTTCTTCAACTCGCGCAGTTCCAACGGCGCCATGCGATACGGGGCAATGGAGATTGGTCCAACTCCAGGAACAAGTTCGATCGAAAATTCTATTTCCCTATGAGGAGGCAATCGAGGTATTTCATCCGGGAATACCTCCTCGAATTCTCTAACTACCGGTACATCCTGAATTTGATTGTCAATCGAGGTCTCAGCCTCGATCGACAAAAGATACCCTGCTGCTCCCTTGCGGAGCTCTTTCCTAACTTGCAATAAGGAAATGAGAGAGAAAGGTTGAAAATTACCATCCTTTGCAGGAACAATGACTTTCCCCGCTCGACAATCCAAGGTTATCCCGTTTTCCGTCAACCAGTCCATACCGATAATCACATCGAAGTTGAATACCGGCAGGACCACCAAGTTAACTGTATACGTGTTCCCTTCAAACTGCAAGGTAACACCTTTGCAGATCTCCGAAGCTGTGCACGATCCACCAGTAGGAGTGCTGATGTGTAACTCGTAAGGTAACGGGGTTGGGGTGATGCCTATTCTCAAGGCAGTATGCTTTGCCATAAAAGAGCCAGACGCTCCAGAATCAAAGATAACAGAAATTGGGTGACCATTCAGAGTGACATTACCTTTGATCAGGTTGGGAAACTTCTGCGCTTCATTTGCATCCAATGTGAATACCCGAGCTTGCGGAGGCTGTTGATCAGCGTTCTGGGGGCATTTGTAAGCAAAGTGACCTTGCTGGCCGCATCTGAAGCATGCATTGTTGTTCTTGCGACAGACTCCAAAGTGATTCTTTCCACACGTAGCACAAGCAGTCGCACCCTGACGTCCCGTCGACGATTGGCCCACCGTAAAGTTCCTCTTAAAATTTCCAGACCGCGCCTGCAACGGCGTACCTCTGCCTCGACCCCTACCAGGTGCCGTCCTGAAGAATCTGCCCGCTCGGTTTCCTCCGTGGAATTGTGTTGGTGGCTTGTTCAAGTTCTTGGCCTCGTTAATGATCCCTTCGGCCTGACGACTCTGGTTGATGAGTTCCGGAAGCGTACGATTAGCCGTCGTCAGAATGAGCTTGCGAATTTCCGGATGCAATCCGCTCTCGAACTTCTCTACCTGCCATTCTTCATCGTAAATGTTCCGATCGAAGTTGGCGTACTCGATCAGCTGCCCGAACTTTGCGATATACTCATTCACCGTCATGTTATCCTGCCTGAGAGACAGCAGTTCAGTGTGCTTCATCCTTCTCATTGCCTTAGGAAAATACTTGTCCAAAAACACTTGTCTGAACACGGCCCATGTTAGTTCCACGTTCTGAGCTCTCAGCAGAGCCCTCGCACCAGTCCACCATGTTAACGCTTCTCCCATCAGCTGGTACGACGCGTAGTCAGTCTTCTGCGCTTCTGGGCATGCCATGCGTTCGAAGATATGCTCAATCATCTGCAGCCACTTTGCTGCAGCCTCGGGGTTGTCTTCACCCTCAAAAGTGGGTGGTTGGAAGTTGCGGAAGTCTTTCAACCTCCGACGGGCAATTTCTTCTGCATTTTCATGCAGTGGGGGTTGGTTCTGATTCTGTTGTCTATGGTCACGCCATTCTTGGCTCATGTTCTGGATGAACGTGGCCAGTCCTCCAATGGTGGTGATAAGATCCTCTTCTGCATCGCCAGTCCTTCCCCGAGTTGAACCGCGACCACCCGCCATGATTCTGCACTCACAATACCAGGAAATGAGTTGATCAGGCTCACCGCAAGTTATTCATGGCAGCAGTCTCAAGTAGGTACTCGAGTTCAATTCGGACAAGTTAGCTATGCATCCGTGTCTTATCACAGAACAGTCCTAACAATCTAACTACCCTAGCTAATATATACTTAACTATAGCACATTTAGACAATCAATCAGCAGATAAACACAAACAGCAGTCAATTCAATCAACACAAGCAATTCCATGGACCAAACTGCTCTGATACCAATTAGTGTAACGCCCTCCCTTGTATGCATCCAAGAGAGTCGTTTGCTAAGCGGAATTAGAGTCGTTACGTCACATGAGCTAACAAAGCAGCATACAAATCCGTATAAAAAATTTTAACACATAAATTCTTTTCATAAAGGTTTTCTGAAATAGTCATTGTTCACAAAAGTTCAATATTAACATATTCATGATAAAGACTACAGTCATCCATAAGTTCCAAAACATAAATCATTACAGTTATCCATTAAAACAAACAGCAACACTGATAATCCACGCAACAGCAATCAACAGCAAAATAAGACTCCTTCAAATGCTCTTGCGTCCTCCTGCCATTTTGGAAAAATAGCAGCCCCGAAGGGGTGAGAATAATCCCAGTAGTGTGGCAATAAAACCAATAATATAACAATATTAACTAGGCACAAAATCATAAACAGTCACTTCAACATATCCTTGTTCCTTTTCCTTTTTATTATATTTATATATTGCGTATATAACGCCTTTCCTTTGCGCTTTTAGCACCGTCGTGCGCGCACTTCACAGTGGAATCAAATATCCCTTGGCACCTGAGCTCCATGTGGATTCCATCTGTGGGCCTATGCGGACTGATGCCAAGTGTCCCATACCCCGGTACCTTGGGGATGCCTATATGATGCTTGCTCAAACACATGGTCCTGTACATAACTATTCTAGAACAAGGCCTATATGATCATGATATATGTATGTCATGCTATGCTTTCACACACAAAGCGTAAAAATGCGGTAGGATGTAAGATGCATGCTTATATACCTTTCATATGCGTTATGCTGCCACATAACGTCTTACCTCATAGTCATATAGCCATCACGGCACATTTTGGCAGTTTCCTTTCATTATAATGGAACATAATATTTTTACGGCATATGGAGCATCATGTTACAATTCTATACCAGTAGTCAATAGTTACATTAGGCATCATCGCCTGACACTTACCTTAGCTTTCCTTAAATATTACCAACGGCAGCGAAATATTCTCACTTCTTAAGCGCACCTAAATCAATTAAAACTAATCATTTACAGTGGCTATTTACAGCAGCAAAACAGTGAGCATACAGCAGCAAAACAGTGAGCATACAGCAGTGTTTACAGCAGCAAAACAGTGGACATACAGCAGCAAAACAGTGAGCATACAGCAGTGCTTACAGCAGCCAAAACAGTGGACATACAGCAGCAAAACAGTGAGCATACAGCAAAACAGTGAGCATTTGTTTACAGCAGCAAAACAGTGGACATACAGCAGCAAAACAGTGAGCATACCGCAGCCCAAAACAGTGACGTTTTAAACGTTTTCAAAACAGAAACAGTGGCGTTTTTAAAACAGAAACAGTGGCATTTTTAAAACAGAAACAGTGGCACTTTGAACTTCCAAAACAGTGGTATTTTATACATACGAACAGTGGCCTTTGAGGGGTAAAACAGTGGCATTTTTATGTATAAACAGTGGCATGGAATGACTTAAACAGTGGTACATTTGTGCACATAAAACAGTGGCATTTGTGCACATAAAACAGTGGCATTTGTGCACATAAAACAGTGGCATTTGTGCACATAAAACAGTGGCATTTGTGCACATAAAACAGTGGCATTTGTGCACATAAAACAGTGGCACATTATGCATAATACAGTGGCATACGATGGCTTAAAACAGTGATCTTTTATGCATAAAAACAGTGGCATTTTAAGCATGAAAACAGTGGCATTACATGGCTAAAACAGTGGCATTTTAAGCATGAAAACAGTGGCATTACATGGCTAAAACAGTGGCAGTGGCATTTTATGAGTAAAAACAGTGGTATTTCATGCATGAAAACAGTGGCTTAAGGGCACTAAAACAGTGACATATATGTGCAGAAACAGTGGCATGTAATGGGCAGAAACAGTGGCTTAAAATGTGCAGAAACAGTGGCTTAAAATGTGCAGAAACAGTGGCTTAAAATGTGCAGAAACAGTGGCTTTTAAGTGCAGAAACAGTGGCTTTTATTGTGCAGAAACAGTGGCTTCAATTGTGCAGAAACAGTGGCTTTTATTGTGCAGAAACAGTGGCACTTTAGGTGCAGAAACAGTGGCATTTTAGGTGATTTTGATGAACCGAAACAGTGGGCATACATCTTCAAAACAGTGGCATAAAATGTGATTTTGAGGGACCGAAACAGTGGCATTTTATCTACCAAAACAGTGGCACATACATAAGAAAACAGTGGCATATCTTAAGCATTTTTAAGCATACAATTCACCATGCAATAGCTCCATTTACCATGCTCATACTTGAATCCCAAAACCACACATACTCAAAGAGACATTTAAGCATACAAACATGGCTACACAAAGAAGGAGTTCAAAGTTTAGAGCCTACCTCTTGTAGCACACCACCTTCTAGTTCTACTTCACGACAAGTCCTAGCTTCCTATGTGATCTATGCGCAACAAGGATGAGGAACGAGGTTAGCACTAGCTTGGTGTATGGTTGGGGTGAGGGAAGGAAGGAGTTGTCTTAAGCAAAGTCTTCTAGCTCCAAGGAGGCTTGAGGTTCGGTTTTGGGAGTGAGGGAGTGAGGGAGTGAGGAGAAGAGAAGTTGGAGAGGAGTTGGCTGCACTTGCACATGAAGGCAGCCCCCTCTCCATGCGCATATATATAGAGAAAGTGAGGAAAGAATGCTATGATTAACTATCATGAAATATTCAGATTTTTGTGAGATGATGGGGCTGCATAAAAGGCTGAAACAAGCAAGGTTTTGGCTTCTAAATTACTCTACTTACATGCAAAAGGGTGAGGGGATTTGTTCAGATTTAAGGGCTGTCCAAAGTCAGAATATTTTCTGCATAAATGACCAAGGTTTGCGCATAAAGAGGAGTGGGAGATGAGCACATGCAAGGGCTGTGCTAAGTCAACAAGCAATTGAACTTGTGGCAGCCAAAAATCTGCACTTATGCAGTCCTTGGTGCGCAAATGATGAGGGGAAAAAGAGGTGCAGATTTGTGACAGTCCACACACTCAAATAGGGCTGTCCTTGTGCAGAAAATTTCTGCATAAATGGTCAAACCATGCGCACAATGATGAGGGTGAGGGAGGTTCACTAAGTCCACAAGCTAGAGGGCTTTGTGGCAGCCAAGGGTTCAGATTTATGGAGCTGCCCTCTGCACAAAAAATGATGGGAATGCAGTCTCATGATGCATGTGGAAGGAGGAAGAGATTTGACTCAAGAAGGCTGCAAAAGCTTGCAACAAAATCTGCACAATGCAGTCTAATGATGGAGGGTGTAAGTGGTTCACCAAGTCCACAAGTCATGCAGTCTTGGTGACACAAAATCTGATCCATGACTACCTCCCCCATGAGCGCCCAAATGCAGAAAAATGCAGCCTAATATCATGCTTAAAGGCACATGTGACTACCATGCAATAAATTAAAATCAAGTTATGCATAATCAAGGTGAGGTGGCGGTTTAATCAAGGAAAAATGGCAGATTTACAAGGTCCTAATTACTCTCCTATGTGCGCATAAGTGAGTGGGACATACCTTTACCATGTGAGAGTTACTTGATGCACAAGACACCTTGGTTGGACAAGGCTTAGGGAGGATAAGGTTGGACACAACCTTGGGCTGAATTGGCTTGATCCAAGAGCCATCCTTGGGCCAGAGGCCACACACCCAAAGGGTCCAAACACACAAGTCCACTAGCAACAAGTCCACACACACACTAGCCCTCTACCAAAGTCCAATGAACACTAATGTCCTATAACACATACTCACATTACTTATATGATTTTAATAAATTCATATGCCTACATATACACCTTCCTATGATTTAATTTAATTAATTACCTTAGTCTTATCCAAGGAATAAAAATCAAACAATTCACAAGCCATAACACATAACACATAAACCCGAATTTTACACATGTACATATAGCATATAGTACTTAGGTATTCTACTAATTATGCGGGATGTTACACAATATACTATTAAAATTCACATTTAAATATATGAGGTGTTATATTCACCCCACCTTTTAGAAATTTTGTCCGCAAAATTAAATCATACCTGCTCGCTAACTCATACAGTACTCGTCCTCCCGCTCCCAGAATCTTCAGCATGGGAATAATCTTACTTCTCAGTCTCTTTTCACTGCGGTCCAATATAATAGGACCGGTTCTCCTTGATTTCAATATTATCCGGTATCACCACATGTGATTCATCCGGAACATAACGTCGCAACTGCGACACATGAAAAACATCATGTAAATTAGACAACTGTGGGGGTAAGGCAAGCTGATAGGCCACCAATCCTACTCTTTTCATAATTTGATACGGCCCAATGAACCGTGGACTCAGCTTCCTCACACCCAACGCACGGCCAACACCTGTGACCGGAGATAACCGTACAAAAACGTGGTCACCTTCTTCAAATTCCAGCGGTCTATGCTTATTGTCATAGTAGCTTTTCTGCCGATTCTGTGCCTGTTTCAATTTTTCTCTGATCATTTCAATTTGCACTGTTGTTTCTTGCACAAAATCCGGACCAAATCTTTCTTTATCGCCTACCTCAGTCCAACAAGTGGGCGTACGACACCTCCTGCCATACAAAACCTCATACGGTGCCATACCCAGACTGGAATGAAAACTGTTATTATAAGAAAATTCCACCAGTGGTAAGTACTTATCCCAGGCATTACCCTGTTCCAGTGTGCAAGCTCTCAGCATATCCTCAAGTGTCTGTATGGTCCTCTCAGTCTGACCATCAGTCTGCGGGTGATAAGCAGTGCTCAGTCGAAGCTGAGTGCCAAAAGCCTGCTGCAAAGCTCCCCAAAAGCGTGAAGTAAACTTCGGGTCCCGATCACTAACAATGCTAATCGGTATCCCATGGAGTCTAACAATCTCCTTTACATACAGTGTAGCCAACTTCTCTGTGGTGTAATCCACTCGTACTGGTAGAAAATGTGCAGACTTCGTAAGTCGGTCCACAATAACCCAAATCGAATCATAACCAGCTTGAGTTCGCGGCAATCCCACAACAAAATCCATTGAAATACTCTCCCATTTCCATTCAGGTATATCCAGCGGCTGAAGTAATCCAGCAGGTTTCTGATGCTCTATTTTCACTTTTTGACAAACCAAGCACTTAGATACGTACTCGGCAACATCCCTTTTCATCCCAGGCCACCAGAACTTAACTTTCAAATCTTGGTACATTTTTGTGGCACCTGGGTGGATAGCATATTGACCCTTATGGGCCTCAGTCATAACTTCCTCTGCAAGTTCCTTGGGCACAACAATCCTGCCCTGATATAATAATAGTCCCTGTTCATTAACAGATATGCCACTCTGGCCTTTCAAATACTTTATACTTTCATTGCGAATCTGAGTCTCTTTAATCTTCTCGTGCAGCTCGTTCTCAATCCGAGTCAACTCCATATCACACATTCTCCCTGCAAAGAAATCCGTTATTTTCATATCACGAAATTGCTCAATCACTTCATTGTCCCACATCATCATATGAGATAAGTTGACAGACTTCCTACTCAATGCATCTGCCACAACATTAGCCTTTCCCGGGTGGTATTTCAGCTCAAAGTCATAATCTTTCAAAATTCAACCCATCTACGCTGCCTCATATTCAGCTCCTTCTGATCAAACAAATATTTCAAGCTTTTATGGTCGCTGAACACAGCAAATTTCATCCCATACAGAAAGTGCCTCCAGATTTTCAAGGCAAACACAATAGCAGCCAGTTCCAAGTCATGCGTCGGATAATTTTCTTCATGCGGCCTTAACTGCCTAGACGCGTAAGCAATCACTTTTCCTTCCTGCATCAGTACGCTCCCTAAACCTTTCTTAGAAGCATCACAATATAACACAAACTCACCCTCCGGATCAGGTAAAGTTAACACCGGAGCAGTGGTCAATTTCTCTTTCAGTAGCAGAAAACAGTCCTCACATTCCTGGGTCCACACAAAAGGAGTATCCTTTCGTGTCAATCGAGTCAACGGTAGAACCATTGCAGAAAATCCCTGTATAAATCGGCGATAATAGCCAGCAAGCCCCAGAAAACTTCTAATTTCAGTCACAGTCTTAGGTCGTTCCCAGTCACTTACCGCTTCAATCTTGCTTGGATCCACTGCAACACCACTTGCAGAAATAACATGACCCAAAAATTGCACCTCAGACAACCAGAATTCACACTTAGACGGTTTAGCATATAATTTCTTATCTTTCAACACCTGCAACACAGTCCTCAAATGGTCGATGTGCTCCTCTTTACTCTTAGAATAGATCAAAATGTCATCGATAAATACAATCACAAACTGGTCCAAATACGGTTTAAAGATGCGGTTCATATAATCCATGAACACCGCAGGGGCATTAGTAAGCCCAAAAGGAATCACTTGATATTCAAAATGTCCATATCTGGATCGGAAAGCTGTTTTAGGTACATCCTCCGGTTTAATCCGAATCTGGTGATATCCGGACCGGAGATCAATCTTTGAAAATACACAGGCATCCCTCAACTAATCTAGTAAATCATCAATACGCGGCAACGGGTACCGGTTCTTAATAGTCACTTTATTCAACTGTCGGTAGTCAGTGCACAATCTCATGCTACCATCCTTTTTCTTCACAAATATCACCGGTGCTCCCCACGGAGACACACTCGGCCTAATAAAATTCTTCGCAGATAATTCTTCAATGTGTTTCTTCAACTCGGCCAACTCAAGTGGCGACATCCGGTATGGAGCCAAGGAGATCGGCCCCACACCAGGCAATAGGTCAATCGAGAATTCAATTTCTCTCTCAGGCGGGAATTCCGGTATCTCATCAGGAAATACGTCCTGAAACTCATTAACAACCGGAATAGAAGAAATCTCCTCCTTTTTGTCACCTACCAATCCGCCCAACAAGACATAACCCAAATCTCCAGCCTTCAAGGCTTTCACAGTTTGACTGACAGACAAATACAAAGACGGACAAACAGTCGGCCTCTCGTGAGATAACAACAACCTCTTCCCGCAGCAATCAATCATTGCGCAGTTCCGAGACAACCAATCCATCCCCAAAATCAAATTGACAGAGGCCAGGGGTAAGATAATTAAATCAATGGTATAACCCCTGCCTAAATAGGTGAACTTCACATCTTCACAAATCCAAGACGATTCACTAACCTCTCCTGTAGCGGTAGTAATACGCATCGGAGGAACCATTCGTGTTACCTTTAAGTCCAACGCCTTAGCCACATAGTCCGCCACAAAAGAATGTGTTGCTCCCGAATCAAACAACACAGACAAATCAACATTAGAGAGGAAAATTATACCTTTTACCAAATTCGGAGCCTTTTCAGTATGTTGCGCATTTGTAGTATATACCCGTCCCACAGTAGGAACAACAGCAGTAGGAGTAGCAATAGTAGTCGCGGTCGGCAAGGCCTGCAGATTCGCAGCCTGCCCCGAGGAAGATGGACAATTTCTAGCAAAGTGGCCATTCTGACCACATTTAAAACAGGCCGACGAACCAGCACCACATACACCTTTGTGGTATTTCCCACACTTCCCACATTGTGGGGTAAAATATCTGTTCACAGCACCACCACCACCAGTGTTTCCACCCCTCTTGAATTGACCAGGAGGCTGCCTTACATGCAACCCCCTACCCCTGTTATTATTATTGAAACCTCCTCTATTAGTATTTCCAGAAGGACCAGGTGTCCTCTTAACATCTTGCTCTTTTGCCAAATTAGATTTCGGATACCTTCCATAAACAGTCTCGACCCTCTTGCATTGGGTCACCAAGTCAGCAAAGTTTCTCACCGTAGTGTTTGACATTCTTTTAGCAATCTTCTCACTCAGCCCTCTTTGAAATTTAGCTGACAAGAACTCCGGAGTAGGTAGAGTACCTCCATAATTTGCAAATTTCACAAGTTCATTAAATTTTGCCACATAGGCATCCACGGTCATGACTCCCTGTACAAGGCTATCAAACTCACCTTGCTTTGCCTCCCGAACATCACGGGGAAAATATTCTTCATGAAATAGACCTTCGAACATTGTCCAAGTAATAACCTCACCCTGAATAACATATGGGCGAGACACATTGTCCCACCACTCCTGGGCATCACCCTCCAGCATATAAACCGAATACAGCAATTTTTGTGGATCTTGGCATCTCATTACTTGGAAAATCTTGTCCATTCCCCTCAACCAAGCAGTAACCTCCTTTGGGTCCCTTGACCCCAGAAATGCGGGTGGCTTATGCTTCCTAAAAGATATGAGCCTACGCTCATCATCAGCATTATCAAAAACCTGCCCCGCAGCCCCAGTGGATTGGGCAACAGATGACGGATCAGGAACATAACTAGGGTCAGTAGTATGATGACTAGTCTCACCAGTGTGGTGACTAGCCCCACTCTCCCCCTGTTGAGGAGTAACAGATGGCGTCGGTGTAGGAGTCACCGTAGCCGTATGTGGAGTGAATTATCCCTCCTGGGACGATCTCTATCGGCCCTCATCTCAGCCATAAAGGCCTGCATCATATCCTGATTAGACTTCATCAGGTTTTTAGTCATGTTTCTATTTGCAGCCATTTCCGCCTGCAGAGCATTCAGGACTGCAGTGACCGGATTCGGTGGCAAAGGACCTGCACCACGCGCCCCACGGCGACCACGCGCCCTACTCATGATATCTGTACATGTAACACAAAGGAATGAGTTGATCAGACCCACACTGAGGAATCACATATACATTAATCATAAATAGTTCACAGATAGCTATGGCACACAAGATACAACACACACAATCAGAGTTCCCTCACAAAACTGCTCTGATACCATAAAATGTAACAGCCCGTTGTACACCGGTATTGTTAACATTGATTATGATATTAGGCACAGTTACAATCACAGTAATTGGATTAATTAAATTACGGGCAACTTTTTTCTTTTATCATATTCCTTTTCATAACAATATCTTTTTCCGTAATCCATTAAAACAACACTATAATTGTAAATGCAGTTCGCGGAATCATACATTTTACTAACATCACTAATCTTTCTTTTTATTCAATTCATTTAAACTCACCATCTTACTCTCACGTTTTACCACGTTATAGTCATTTACGTTAGCTACGCGTGGTTTCAAACCACGTACCATTTGGAGTTCTACCCATCAAGTTAAGCCCCTTTCTTTTAGTCTAGAAAAACCTGAATTTTCGAAAATTACACTGTGGTAATCGATTACCAGTGGGTGGTAATCGATTACCACCTGTCAAAAATGAGGCAGTAGCTAAAATTTCACCTCCTCTGTTCTGGTAATCGATTACCAACCTTGGGTAATCGATTACCTCACATGGTAATCGATTACCAAGCCTCAGTAATCGATTACTAGTGAAGACAGTAGCCAAATTTCGTCCCCTGTTGCATGGTAATCGATTACCATGCTTGGGTAATCGATTACTATGCAGCAAAAGTGACAGATTACAGCATTCTAAGCCCAAAAAGGGTTGTGTAATCCATCCCTAACACCTTAGTACTCCACACAACACTTAAACACATCCTAATGTAGGCTCTAGGCCCTTCCATCATGCATTTTCATTAAATCATGCATCATTTACAAAGTCCTCAATTTGATGGCCATTTACATACAAATATGGACCATTTTTACAACATGAATACCAAGATTTCAAGTGTAATGAATGTGGCAATGGACAAGTCCCATGCTCACTCAAAATATACAATTATCCATGTCATGAATAATAAGCAATAAACAAGACTTAGTACACCATCATGAACACTACAAAAGCATGGCAATAACATCATGCAATATGTTCATGACCTAAGTCTCAAAATACTAATGTCATGGTATGTGCAATCCATAGTCCTCCTCCAAAATGTCATGCAATCCCAATGCACCGCATGCAAATCCACTGTCCACTAAGCGGGCTTCTTGCCCGAAGCTCCTCCCGGCTCATAGTGACCTGAAATGTGGTCCCCCAAACACGGGGTGAGATATACAAATATATCTCAGTAAACCAATGGAGCTAGAGGCTCTCTCCACTCCATGGCTCACTCAAATGTGTAAATATCACATCATATAATATGCATGCAATACAATATCACCAACCAACTGGAGACAACCCGAGAACATCCACGCATGGATTCATGTTCAAGGACTCCATCATATAACTCCCGAGACAATCCTGGCGCCTCTCCCATGGTTGAGAAGACTCCATGGAAAAACCCAACCGGAACTCCTCATGAGCCCTATCTGGCGGATGTCCCACGTTTGGATCATCCTGGTGTCGCTCCCAGAGTCGACCCCACGGCAAAACCCGACTGGCATTCTCACACAGAATGAAACCAGCGGATGTCCAAACTCCACACGTCAACTGGCCAGTGACCAAACAATTTTCATACAATCCAAGCAATATGCATACAAGCACACAATCACACAATGCCATAACCACATAATCCAACCACAACCTTCCACTAGGTGTGGTGGAGCACACTAGGGATTAAACCCAAGTTCCAAGGGTTTACCTCAACACTTAGCCAATCCGTTCCAAACGTATGCTCCAAATCAACCTTTTACAATCACGTCCGTGTGAGGCACCCTACAACAATCATCAAATCCAAAATACACCAAACCTCAATTTTCATGAAAATTCCTCAAATTTTCCTAAGTTAAAAACCTAACTTTTTCACCAAAAATTATCATAGCATTTCTAGCTTACAAGCATGATTCTAAGGCCTTTTCATCTAATAGCATTTTTCCATTTGGGCTCTCTATCATCACACATCTAAAATTAAAGGTTTAGAGCATAAATTCCTAGATCTACAAAATCAACCATAAAAATACCACAAATATACTCAAAATCAAGTGTATGCTCACCACCAAGGATCCACTAAGCCAAAGGAAACCCAAAGCTCCAACAAAACTCCAAGAACACAATGGGTCGGATCTGTTTTTGGCCAAAAAAACAAAGCAAAGAGATGGATTCAAGGCTTGTAAGTGTTACCAATGGATCTAGAAGGTTGTTTACAATAGATTTCAACACCAAAATCAAGAGATTTGGTGAAGAAATGAGAA
>JAVKPL010004981.1:0-23310 GCA_032173675.1 Gastrolobium villosum | reverse complement strand
ATTGACTTTATGAAGTTTTTCGACGAAAAATGGATTCCGTCGAATATTTTTGACGAAAAATGTTTTCCGTCGAAAACGGACTAATAAAATAAATGCAAAAGAAATTGATTTTGTGAAGATTTTTGACGGAAAACGAATTCCGTCGAAAACGGATGAATAAAATAAATGCAAAAGAAATTGATTTTGTGATGTTTTTCGACGGAAAAAGAATTTCGTCGAAAACGGATTAATAAAATAAATGCAAAGGAAATTGATTTTGTGAGTTTTTCGACGGAAATTGGATTCCGTCGAAATGGATTCCGTCGAAGATTTTTGACGGAAAATGTATTCCGTCGAAAATGGATGAATTAAATTAATGCAAAAGAAATTTATTTTGTGAAATTTTTCGATGGAAAACAGATTCCGTCGAAAATGGATGAATAAGATAAATGCAAAAGAAATTGATTTTATGAATTTTTTCTACGAAAATTGGATTCCGTCGAAGATTTTTGACAGAAAATGAATTCCGTTGAAAATGGATGAATAAAATAAATGCAAAAGAAATTGATTTTATTAATTTTTCGACGAAAAATGGATTCCGTTGAAGAATTTTGAAGAAAAATGTATTCCGTCGAAAACGGATGAATAAAATAAATGCAAAAGAAATTGATTTTGAGAAGTTTTTCGACGGAAAATGGATTCCGTAGAAGATTTTTGACGGAAAATGGATTCCGTCGAAGATTTTTGACGGAAAATGAATTCCCTCGAAAACGGATGAATAAAATAAATACAAAATAAATTGATTTTGGGAAGTTTTTCGACGGAAAATGGATTCCGTCGAAGATTTTTAACGAAAAATAAATTCCGTCGAAAATAGATGAATTAGATAAATGCTAAAGAAATTGATTTTGTGAAGTTTTTCGACGGAAAATAGATTATGTCGATGATTTTCGACGGAAAATAAATTCCGTCGAAAATGGATGAATAAAATAAATGCAAAGGAAATTTATTTTGTAAGTTTTCCTACGGAAAATGGATTCCGTTCAAGATTTTTGACGGAAAATGTATTCCGTCGAAAATGGATGAATTAAATTAATGCAAAAGAAATTTATTTTGTGAAGTTTTTCGACGGAAAATGAATTCCGTCGAAAATGGATGAATAAACTAAATGCAAAAGAAATTGATATTGTGAAATTTTTAGATGGAAAACGGATTCCGTCGAAAATGGATGAATAAAATAAATGCAAAAGAAATTGATTTTATGAAAATTTTCGACGAAAAATGGATTCTGTCGAAGATTTTTGACGGAAAATGAATTCCGTTGAAAATGGATGAATAAAATAAATGCAAAAGAAATTGATTTTATTAATTTTTCGACGAAAATTGGATTCCGATGAAGATTTTTGACGCAAAATGTATTCCGTCGAAAATGGATGAATAAAATAAATGCAAAAGAAATTGATTTTGTGAAGTTTTTCGACGGAAAATGGATTCCGTAGAAGATTTTTGACGGAAAATGGATTCCGTCGAAGATTTTTGACGGAAAATGAATTCCATCGAAAATGGATGAATAAAAATAAATGCAAAAGAAATTGATTTTGTGAAGTATTTTGACGGAAAATGGATTCTGTCGAAGATTTTTTACGGAAAATGAATTCCGTCGAAAATGGATGAATAAAATAAATGCAAAAGAAATTGATTTTGTGAAGTTTTTCGACGGAAAATGGATTCCGTCGAAGATTTTTGATAGAAAATGTATTCCGTCTAAAATGAATGAATTAAATTAGTGCAAAAGAAATTTATTGTGTGAAGTTTTTCAACGGAAAATGAATTCCGTCGAACATAGATTAATAAAGTAAATGTAAAAGAAATTGATTTTTTGAAGTTTTTCGACGAAAAATGGATTCCGTAGAAGATTTTTGATGGAAAATGGATTCCGTCGAAGATTTTTGACGGAAAATGAATTCCGTCGAAAACGGATGAATACAATAAATGCAAAAGAAATTGACTTTATGAAGTTTTTCGACGAAAAATGGATTCCGTCGAAGATTTTTGACGAAAAATGTTTTCCGTCGAAAACGGACTAATAAAATAAATGCAAAAGAAATTGATTTTGTGAAGATTTTTGACGGAAAACGAATTCCGTCGAAAACGGATGAATAAAATAAATGCAAAATAAATTGATTTTGTAAAGTTTTTCGATGGAAAATGGATCCCGTCGAAGATTTTTGACAGAAAATGAATTCCGTCGAAAATGTATGAATAAAATAAATGCAAAAGAAATTGATTTTATGAAGTTTTTCGACGAAAAATGGATTCCGTCGAAGATTTTTGACGCAAAATGTATTCCGTCGAAAATTGATGACTAAAATAAATGCAAAAGAAATTGATTTTGTGAAGTTTTTCGACGGAAAAAGAATTTCTTCAAAAACGGATTAATAAAATAAATGCAAAGGAAATTGATTTTGTGAGTTTTTCGACGGAAAATGGATTCCGTCGAAGATTTTTGACGGAAAATGTATTCCGTCGAAAATGGATGAATTAAATTAATGCAAAAGAAATTTATTTTGTGAAGTTTTTCGACGAAAAATGAATTCCGTCGAAAATGGATGAATAAAATAAATGCAAAAGAAATTGATATTGTGAAATTTTTCGATGGAAAACGGATTCCGTCGAAAATGGATGAATAAAATAAATGCAAAATAAACTGATTTTATGAAAATTTTCGACGAAAAATGGATTCCGTCGAAGATTTTCGACGGAAAATGAATTCCGTGGAAAATGGATGAATAAAATAAATGCAAACGAAATTGATTTTATTAATTTTTCGACGAAAAATGGATTCCGTTGAAGATTTTTGAAGAAAAATGTATTCCGTCGAAAACGGATGAATAAAATAAATGCAAAAGAAATTGATTTTGAGAAGTTTTTCGACGGAAAATGGATTACGTAGAAGATTTTTGACGGAAAATGGATTACGTCGAAGATTTTTGACGGAAAATGAATTCCCTCGAAAAGGGATGAATAAAATAAATACAAGATAAATTGATTTTGTGAAGTTTTTCGACGGAAAATGGATTCCGTCGAAGATTTTGGACGGAAAATAAATTCCGTCGAAAATAGATGAATAAAATAAATGCTAAAGAAATTGATTTTGTGAAGTTTTTCGACGGAAAATAGATTCCGTCGAAAATGGATGAATAAAATAAATGTAAAAGAAATTGATTTTATGAAGTTTTCGACGAAAAATGGATTCCGGTTAAGATTTTTGACGAAAAATGTATTCCGTCGAAAACGGATGAATAAAATAAATGCAAAAGAAATTGATTTTGTGAAGATTTTTGACGGAAAATGAATTCCGTCGAAAACGGATGAATAAAATAAATGCAAAAGAAATTGATTTTTTTGATGTTTTTCGACGGAAAATGGATTCCGTCGAAGATTTTTGACGGAAAATGAATTCCGTCAAAAATGGAGGAATAAAATAAATGCAAAAGAAATTGATTTTATGAAGTTTTTCAATGAAAACCGGATTCCGTCGAAGATTTTTGACGGAAAATGTATTCCGTCAAAAATGGAGGAATAAAATAAATGCAAAAGAAATTGATTTTATGAAGTGTTTCGATGAAAAACGGATTCCGTCGAAGATTTTTGACGAAAAATGTATTCCGTCGAAAATGGATGAATAACATAAATGCAAAAGAAATTGATTTTGTGAAGTTTTTCGACGGAAAATGTATTCCGTTGAAGATTTTTGACGAAAAATGTATTCCGTCGAAAACGGATGAATAAAATAAATGCAAAAGAAATTGATTTTGTGAAGTTTTTCGACGGAAAATGGATTCCGTAGAAGATTTTTGACGGAAAATGGATTCCGTCGAAGATTTTGGACGGAAAATAAATTCCATAAAAAACGGATGATTAAAATAAATGCAAAAGAAATTGATTTTGTGAAGTTTTTCAAATGAAAATGGATTCCGTCGAAGATTTTTGACGGAAAATGAATTCCGTCGGAAATAGATGAATAAAATAAATGCAAAAGAAATTGATTTTGTGAAGTTTTACGACGGAAAATGGATTCTGTCGAAGTTTGTTCACGGAAAATGAATTCTGTTGAAAATGGATGAATAAAATAAATGCAAAAGAAATTGATTTTATGAAGTTTTTCGACGAAAAATGGATTCCGTTAAAGATTTTTGACGAAAAATGTATTTTGTCAAAAACGGATGAATAAAATAAATGCAAAAGAAATTGATTTTGTGAACATTTTTGACGGAAAATGAATTCCGTCGAAAATGGATGAATAAAATAAATGCAAAAGAAATTGATTTTGTGAAGTTTTTCGACGGAAAATGGATTCCGTAGAAGATTTTTGACGGAAAATTGATTCCGTCGAGGATTTTTGATGGAAAATGAATTCCATCGAAAATGGATGAATAAAATAAATGCAAAAGAAATTGATTTTATGAAGATTTTCGACGAAAAATTGATTCCGTCGAAGATTTTTGACGGAAAATGAATTCGGTCGAAAATAGATGAATAAAATAAATGCAAAAGAAATTGATTTTGTGAAGTTTTTCGACGGAAAATGGATTCTGTAGAAGATTTTTGACGGAAAATGGATTTCGTCGAAGATTTTTGACGGAAAATGAATTCCATCGAAAATGGATGATTAAAATAAATGCAAAAGAAATTGATTTTGTGAAGTTTTTTGACGGAAAATGGATTCCGTCGAAGATTTTGGACGGAAAATGAATTCCGTCGAAAATGGATGAAAAAAATAAATGCAAAAGAAATTGATTTTATGAAGTTTTTCGATGAAAAATGGATTCCGTCGAAGATTTTTGATGAAAGATGTATTCCGTCGAAAATGGATGAATAAAATAAATGCAAAAGAAATTGATTTTGTGAAGTTTTTCGACGGAAAAAGAATTTCGTCGAAAACAGATTAATAAAATAAATGCAAAAGAAATTGATTTTGTGAAATTTTTCGACGGAAAATGGATTCCTTCGAAGATTTTTGACGGAAAAAGAATTCCGTCGAAAATGGATGAATAAAATAAATGCAAAAGAAATTGATTTTGTGAAGTTTTTCGACGGGAAATGGATTCCGTCGAAGATTTTTGACGGAAAATGAATTTCGTCGAAAATGGATGAATAAAATAAATGCAAAAGAAATTGATTTTATGAAAATTTTCGACGAAAAATGAATTCCGTCGAAGATTTTTGACGAAAAAAGTATTCCATCGAAAACGGATGACTAAAATAAATACAAAAGAAATTGATTTTGTGAATTTTTTCGACGGAAAATAGATTCCGTCGAAGATTTTTGACGGAAAATGAATTCCGTCGAAAATGGATGAATAAAATAAATGCAAAAGAAATTGATTTTATAAATTGATTTTTCGACGAAAAATGGATTCCGTCGAAGATTTTGCAAAAGAAATTGACGAAAAATGTATTCCGTCGAAAACGGATTAATAAAATAAATGCAAAAGAAATTGATTTTGTGAAGATTTTTGACGGAAAATGAATTCCGTCGAAAACGGATGAATAAAATAAATGCAAAAGAAATTGATTTTGTGATGTTTTTCGACGGAAAATGGATTCCGTCGAAGATTTTTGACGCAAAATTTGTGAATTCCGTCGAAAATGGAAAATGAATAAAATAAATGCAAAAGAAATTGATTTTGTGAAGTTTTTCGACGGAAAATGGATTCCGTCGAAGATTTTTGACGGAAAATGAATTCCGTCGAAAATGGATGAATAAAATAAATGCAAAAGAAATTGATTTTATGAAATTTTCGAAAAATGCCGTTGAAATTTTTGACGGAAAATGTATTGATTTTTCGACGGAAAACGGAAAATGAATTCCGTCGAAAATGGATGAATAAAATAAATGCAAAAGAAATTGATTTTGTGAAGTTTTTCGACGAAAAATGGATTACGTAGAAGATTTTTGTCGGAAAATGGATTCCGTCGAAGATTTTTGACGGAAAATGAATTCCATCGAAAATGGATGAATAAAATAAATGCAAAAGAAGTTGATTTTGTGAAGTTTTTCGACGGAAAATAAATTCGTCGTAGATGAATAAAATAAATGCTAAAGAAATTGATTTTGTGAAGTTTTTCGACGGAAAATATTCTGTCGAAATTTTCGACGTAAATTCCGTCGAAAATGGATGAATAAAATAAATGCAAATGAAATTTATTTTGTAAGTTTTCCTACGGAAAATGGATTCCGTTGAAGATTTTTGACGGAAACTGTATTCCGTCGAAAATAGATGAATTAAATTAATGCAAAAGAAATTTATTTTGTAAAGTTTGTCGACGGAAAATGAATTCCGTCGAAAATGGATAAATAAACTAAATGCAAAAGAAATTGATATTGTGAAATTTTTAGATGGAAAACGGATTTCGTCGAAAATGGATGAATAAAATAAATGCAAAATAAACTGATTTTATGAAAATTTTCGACGAAAAATGGATTCTGTCGAAGATTTTTGACGGAAAATGAATTCCGTTGAAAATGGATGAATAAAATAAATGCAAAAGAAATTGATTTTATTAATTTTTCGACGAAAATTGGATTCCGAGGAAGATTTTTGACGGAAAATGTATTCCGTCGAAAACGGATGAATAAAATAAATGCAAAAGAAATTGATTTTGTGAAGTTTTTCGACGGAAAATGGATTCCGTAGAAGATTTTTGTCGGAAAATGGATTCTGTCGAAGATTTTTGTAGGAAAATGAATTCCATCGAAAATGGATGAATAAAATGAATGCAAAAGAAATTGATTTTGTGAAGTTTTTTGACGTAAAATGGATTCTGTCGAAGATTTTTTACGGAAAATGAATTCCGTCGAAAATGGATGAATAAAATAAATGCAAAAGAAATTGATTTTGTGAAGATTTTTGATGGAAAATGGATTCCGTCAAAAAATTTTGACGGAAAATGAATTCCGTCGAAAATGGATGAATAAAATAAATGCAAAAGAAATTGATTTTGTGAAGTTTTTCGACGGGAAATGGATTCCGTCGAAGAACGGAAAAAGAATTTCGTCGAAAATGGATGAATAAAATAAATGCAAAAGAAATTGATTTTATGAAAATTTTCGACGAAAAATGGATTCCGTCGAAGATTTTTGACGAAAAAAGTATTCCATCGAAAACGGATGACTAAAATAAATACAAAAGAAATTGATTTTGTGAATTTTTTCGACGGAAAATAGATTCCGTCGAAGATTTTTGACGGAAAATGAATTCCGTCGAAAATGGATGAATAAAATAAAAGCAAAAGAAATTGATTTTATAAAGTTTTTCGACGAAAAATGGATTCCGTCGAAGATTTTTGACGAAAAATGTATTCCGTCGAAAACGGATTAATAAAATAAATGCAAAAGAAATTGATTTTGTGAAGATTTTTGACGGGAAATGAATTCCGTCGAAAACGGATGAATAAAATAAATGCAAAAGAAATTGATTTTGTGATGTTTTTCGACGGAAAATGGATTTCGTCGAAGATTTTAGACGGAAAATGAATTCCGTCGAAAATGGATGAATAAAATAAATGCAAAAGAAATTGATTTTGTGAAGTTTTACGACGGAAAATGGATTCCGTCGAAGATTTTTGACGGAAAATGAATTCCGTCGAAAATGATGAATAAAATAAATGCAAAAGAAATTGGTTTTGTGAAGTTTTTCGACGGAAAATGGATTCCGTCGAAGATTTTTAACGGAAAATAAATTCCGTCAAAAATAGATGAATAAAATAAATGCTAAAGAAATTGATTTTGTGAAGTTTTTCGACGGAAAATAGATTCTGTCGAAGATTTTCGACGAAAAATAAATTCCGTCGAAAATGGATGAATAAAATAAATGCAAAGGATATTTATTTTGTAAGTTTTCCTACGGAAAATGGATTCCGTTGAAGATTTTTGACGGAAAATGAATTCCGTCGAAAATGGATGAATAAAATAAATGCAAAAGAAATTGATTTTATTAATTTTTCGACGAAAAATGGATTCCATTGAAGATTTTTGACGAAAAATGTATTCCGTCGAAAACGGATGAATAAAATAAATGCAAAAGAAATTGATTTTGAGAAGTTTTTCGACGGAAAATGGATTCCGTAGAAGATTTTTGACGGAAAATGGATTCCGTCGAAGATTTTTGACGGAAAATGAATTCCCTCGAAAACGGATGAATAAAATAAATACAAAATAAATTGATTTTGTGAAGTTTTCCGACGGAAAATGGATTCCGTCGAAGATTTTTAACGGAAAATAAATTTCGTCGAAAATAGATGAATAAAATAAATGCTAAAGAAATTGATTTTGTGAAGTTTTTCGACGGAAAATAGATTCTGTCGAAGATTTTCGACGAAAAATAAATTCCGTCGAAAATGGATGAATAAAATAAATGCAAATGAAATTTATTTTGTAAGTTTTCCTACGGAAAATGGATTCCGTTGAAGATTTTTGACGGAAAATGTATTCCGTCGAAAATAGATGAATTAAATTAATGCAAAAGAAATTTATTTTGAAAAGTTTGTCGACGGAAAATGAATTCCGTCGAAAATGGATGAATAAACTAAATGCAAAAGAAATTGATATTGTGAAATTTTTAGATGGAAAACGGATTTCGTCGAAAATGGATGAATAAAATAAATGCAAAATAAACTGATTTTATGAAAATTTTCGACGAAAAATGGATTCTGTCGAAGATTTTTGACGGAAAATGAATTTTGTTGAAAATGGATGGATAAATAAATGCAAAAGAAATTGATTTTATTAATTTTTCGACGAAAATTGGATTCCGAGGAAGATTTTTGACGGAAAATGTATTCCGTCGAAAACGGATGAATAAAATAAATGCAAAAGAAATTGATTTTGTGAAGTTTTTCGACGGAAAATGGATTCCGTAGAAGATTTTTGACGGAAAATGGATTCTGTCGAAGATTTTTGACGGAAAATGAATTCCATCGAAAATGGATGAATAAAATAAATGCAAAAGAAATTGATTTTGTGAAGTTTTTTGACGTAAAATGGATTCTGTCGAAGATTTTTTATGGAAAATGAATTCCGTCGAAAATGGATGAATAAAATAAATGCAAAAGAAATTGATTTTGTGAAGATTGGATTCCGTCGAAGATTTTTGACGAAAAATGTATTCCGTCGAAAATGGATGATAAAATAAATGCAAAAGAAATTGATTTTGTGAAGTTTTTCGACGAAAAATGGATTCCGTCGAAGATTTTTGACGGAAAATGAATTCCGTCGAAAACGGATGAATAAAATAAATGCAAAAGAAATTGATTTTGTGAAAATTTTCGACGAAAAATGGATTCCGTCGAAGATTTTTGACGGAAAATGAATTCCGTCGAAAACGGATGAATAAAATAAATACAAAAGAAATTGATTTTGTGAAGTTTTTCGACGAAAAATGGATTCCGTCGAAGATTTTTGACGAAAAATGTATTCCGTCGAAAACGGATGAATAAAATAAATGCAAAAGAAATTGATTTTGATAAGTTTTTCGACGAAAAATGGATTCCGTCGAAGATTTTTGATGGAAAATGGTATTCCGTCGAAAACGGATTTTTGAAATAAATGCAAAAGAAATAAATGCAAAAGAAATTGATTTTGTGAAGTTTTTCGACGGAAAATGGATTCCGTCGAAGATTTTTTACGGAAAATGAATTCCGTCGAAAATGGATGAATAAAATAAATGCAAAAGAAATTGATTTTGTGAAGATTTTTGATGGAAAATGGATTCCGTCAAAAAATTTTGACGGAAAATGAATTCCGTCGAAAATGGATGAATAAAATAAATGCAAAAGAAATTGATTTTGTGAAGTTTTTCGACGGGAAATGGATTCCGTCGAAGATTTTTGACGGAAAATGAATTTCATCGAAAATGGATGAATAAAATAAATGCAAAAGAAATTGATTTGATGAAAATTTTCGACGAAAAATGGATTCCGTCGAAGATTTTTGACGAAAAAAGTATTCCATCGAAAACGGATGACTAAAATAAATACAAAAGAAATTGATTTTTTGAATTTTTTCGACGGAAAATAGATTCCGTCGAAGATTTTTGACGGAAAATGAATTCCGTCGAAAATGGATGAATAAAATAAAAGCAAAAGAAATTGATTTTATGAAAATTTTCGACGAAAAATGGATTCCGTCGAAGATTTTTGACGAAAAAAGTATTCCATCAAAAACGGATGACTAAAATAAATACAAAAGAAATTGATTTTTTGAATTTTTTCGACGGAAAATAGATTCCGTCGAAGATTTTTGACGGAAAATGAATTCCGTCGAAAATGGATGAATAAAATAAAAGCAAAAGAAATTGATTTTATAAAGTTTTTCGACGAAAAATGGATTCCGTCGAAGATTTTTGACGAAAAATGTATTCAGTCGAAAACGGATTAATAAAATAAATGCAAAAGAAATTGATTTTGTGAAGATTTTTGACGGAAAATGAATTCCGTCGAAAACGGATGAATAAAATAAATTCAAAAGAAATTGATTTTGTGATGTTTTTCGACGGAAAATGGATTTCGTCGAAGATATTAGACGGAAAATGAATTCCGTCGAAAATGGATGAATAAAATAAATGCAAAAGAAATTGATTTTGTGAAGTTTTACGACGGAAAATGGATTCCGTCGAAGATTTTTGACGGAAAATGAATTCCGTCGAAAATGATGAATAAAATAAATGCAAAAGAAATTGATTTTGTGAAGTTTTTCGACGGAAAATAGATTCGGTCGAAGATTTTTCACGGAAAATGAATTCCATTGAAAATGGATGAATAAAATAAATGCAAAAGAAATTGATTTTATGATGTTTTTCGACGAAAAATGGATTCCGTTAAAGATTTTTGACGAAAAATGTATTTTGTCGAAAACGGATGAATAAAATAAATGCAAAAGAAATTGATTTTGTGAACATTTTTGACGGAAACTGAATTCCGTCGAAAATGGATGAATAAAATAAATGCAAAAGAAATTGATTTTGTGAAGTTTTTCGACGGAAAATGGATTCCGTCGAAGATTTTGGACGGAAAATGAATTCCGTCGAAAATGGATGAATAAAATAAATGCAAAAGAAATTGATTTTATGAACTTTTTCGATGAAAAATGGATTCCGTCGAAGATTTTTAACGGAAAATGAATTCAGTTGTAAATGTATGAATAAAATAAATGCAAAAGAAATTGATTTTATTAATTTTTCGACGAAAAATGGATTGCGTTGAAGATTTTTGACGAAAAATGTATTCCGTCGAAAACGGATGAATAAAATAAATGCAAAAGAAATTGATTTTATTAATTTTTAGACGAAAAATGGATTCCATTGAAGATTTTTGACGAAAAATGTATTCCGTCGAAAACGGATGAATAAAATAAATGCCAAAGAAATTGATTTTGAGATGTTTTTCGATGGAAAATGGATTCCGTAGAAGATTTTTGACGGAAAATGGATTCCATCGAAGATTTTGACGGAAAATGAATTCCCTCGAAAACGGATGAATAAAATAAATACAAAATAAATTGATTTTGTGAAGTTTTTCGACAGAAAATGGATTCCGTCGAAGATTTTTAACGGAAAATAAATTCCGTCGAAAATAGATGAATAAAATAAATGCTAAAGAAATTGATTTTGTGAAGTTTTTCGACGGAAAATAGATTCCGTCGAAGATTTTCGACGAAAAATAAATTCCGTCGAAAATGGATGAATAAAATAAATGCAAATGAAATTTATTTTGTATGTTTTCCTACGGAAAATGGATTCCGTTGAAGATTTTTGACGGAAAATGTATTCCGTCGAAAATAGATGAATTAAATTAATGCAAAAGAAATTTATTTTGTAAAGTTTGTCGACGGAAAATGAATTCCGTCGAAAATGGATGAATAAACTAAATGCAAAAGAAATTGATATTGTGAAATTTTTAGATGGAAAACGGATTCCGTCGAAAATGGATGAATAAAATAAATGCAAAAGAAACTGATTTTATGAAAATTTTCGACGAAAAATGGATTCTGTCGAAGATTTTTGACGGAAAATGAATTCCGTTGAAAATGGATGAATAAAATAAATGCAAAAGAAATTGATTTTATTAATTTTTCGACGAAAATTGGATTCCGAGGAAGATTTTTGACGCAAAATGTATTACGTCGAAAACGGATGAATAAAATAAATGCAAAAGAAATTGATTTTGTGAAGTTTTTTGACGGAAAATGGATTCTGTCGAAAATGGATTCTGTCGAAGATTTTTGACGGAAAATGAATTCCATCGAAAACGGATGAATAAAATAAATGCAAAAGAAATTGATTTTGTGAAGTTTTTCGACGGAAAATGGATTCTGTCGAAGATTTTTTACGGAAAATGAATTCCGTCGAAAATGGATGAATAAAATAAATGCAAAAGAAATTGATTTTGTGAAGATTTTTGATGGAAAATGGATTCCGTCAAAAAATTTTGACGTAAAATGAATTCCGTCGAAAATGGATGAATAAAATAAATGCAAAAGAAATTGATTTTGTGAAGTTTTTTGACGGAAAATGGATTCCGTCGAAAATGAATGAATTAAATTAGTGCAAAAGAAATTTATTTTGTGAAGTTTTTCAACGGAAAATGAATTCCGTCGAACATGGATTAATAAAGTAAATGTAAAAGAAATTGATTTTTTGAAGTTTTTCGACGAAAAATGGATTCCGTAGAAGATTTTTGATGGAAAATGGATTCCGTCGAAGATTTTTGACGGAAAATGAATTCCGTCGAAAACGGATGAATAAAATAAATACAAAAGAAATTGATTTTGTAAAATTTTTCGATGGAAAATGGATTCCGTCGAAGATTTTTGACAGAAAATGAATTCCGTCGAAAATGGATGAATAAAATAAATGCAAAAGAAATTGATTTTATGAAGTTTTTCGATGAAAAATGGATTCCGTCGAAGATTTTTGACTGAAAATGTATTCCGTCGAAAACGGTTGAATAAAATAAATGCAAAAGAAATAGATTTTGTGAAGTTTTTCGACGGAAAATGGATTCCGTAGAAAATGGATGAATAAAATAAATGCAAAAGAAATTGATTTTGTGATGTTTTTCGACGGAAAATGGATTCCATCGAAGATTTTTGACGGAGAATGAATTCCGTCGTAAATGGATGAATAAAATAAATGCAAAAGAAATTGATTTTGTGAAGTTTTACGACGGAAAATGGATTCCGTCGAAGATTTTTGACGGAAAATGAATTCCATCGAAAATGATGAATAAAATAAATGCAAAAGAAATTGATTTTGTGAAGTTTTTCGACGGAAAATGGATTCCGTAGAAGATTTTTGACGGAAAATGGATTCCGAAGAAGATTTTTGACGGAAAATGGATTCCGTCGAAGATTTTTGACGGAAAATGAATTCCATCGAAAACGGATGAATAAAATAAATGGAAAAGAAATTGATTTTGTGAAGTTTTTCGACGGAAAATGGATTTCGTCGAAGATTTTTGTCGGAAAATGAATTCCGTCGAAAATGGATGAATAAAATAAATGCAAAAGAAATTGATTTTGTGAAGTTTTTGGACGGAATACAAATTCCGTCCAAAATGGATGAATAAAATAAATGCAAAAGAAATTGATTTAATGAAGTTTTTCGACGAAAAATGGATTCCGTCGAAGATTTTTGATGAAAAATGTATTCCGTCGAAAATGGATGAATAAAATAAATGCAAAAGAAATTGATTTTGTGAAGTTTTTCGACGGAAAAAGAATTTCGTCGAAAACGGATTAATAAAATAAATGCAAAAGAAATTGATTTTGTGAAGATTTTTGACGGAAAATGAATTCCGTCGAAAACGGATGAAGAAAATAAATGCAAAAGAAATTGATTTTGTGATGTTTTTCGACGGAAAATGGATTACATCGAAGATTTTTGACGGAAAATGAATTCCGTCGTAAATGGATGAATAAAATAAATGCAAAAGAAATTGATTTTGTGAAGTTTTACGACGGAAAATGGATTCCGTCGAAGATTTTTGACGGAAAATGAATTCCGTCGAAAATGATGAATAAAATAAATGCAAAAGAAATTGATTTTGTGAAGTTTTTCGACGGAAAATAGATTCTGTCGAAGATTTTTCACGGAAAATGAATTCCGTTGAAAATGGATGAATAAAATAAATGCAAAAGAAATTGATTTTAAGAAGTTTTTCGACGAAAAATGGATTCCGTTAAAGATTTTTGACGAAAAATGTATTTTGTCGAAAACGGATGAATAAAATAAATGCAAAAGAAATTGATTTTGTGAACATTTTTGACGGAAACTGAATTCCGTCGAAAATGGATGAATAAAATAAATGCAAAAGAAATTGATTTTGTGAAGTTTTTCGACGGAAAATGGATTCCGTCGAAGATTTTGGACGGAAAATGAATTCCTTCGAAAATGGATGAATAAAATAAATGCAAAAGAAATTGATTTTATGAACTTTTTCGATGAAAAATGGATTCCGTCGAAGATTTTTAACGGAAAATGAATTCAGTTGTAAATGTATGAATAAAATAAATGCAAAAGAAATTGATTTTATTAATTTTTCAACGAAAAATGGATTCCGTTGAAGATTTTTGACGAAAAATGTATTCCGTCGAAAACGGATGAATAAAATAAATGCAAAAGAAATTGATTTTGTGAAGTTTTTCGACGGAAAATGGATTCCGAAGAAGATTTTTGATGGAAAATGGATTCCGTCGAAGATTTTTGACGGAAAATGAATTCCATCGAAAACGGATGAATAAAATAAATGGAAAAGAAATTGATTTTGTGAAGTTTTTCGACGGAAAATGGATTTCGTCGAAGATTTTTGTCGGAAAATGAATTACGTCGAAAATGGATGAATAAAATAAATGCAAAAGAAATTGATTTTGTGAAGTTTTTGGACGGAATACAAATTCCGTCCAAAATGGATGAATAAAATAAATGCAAAAGAAATTGATTTTATGAAGTTTTTCGACGAAAAATGGATTCCGTCGAAGATTTTTGATGAAAAATGTATTCCGTCGAAAACGGATGAATAAAAATAAATGCAAAAGAAATTGATTTTGTGAAGTTTTTCGACGGAAAAAGAATTTCGTCGAAAACGGATTAATAAAATAAATGCAAAAGAAATTGATTTTGTGAAGATTTTTGACGGAAAATGAATTCCGTCGAAAACGGATGAAGAAAATAAATACAAAAGAAATTGATTTTGTGATGTTTTTCGACGGAAAATGGATTACATCGAAGATTTTTGACGGAAAATGAATTCCGTCGTAAATGGATGAATAAAATAAATGCAAAAGAAATTGATTTTGTGAAGTTTTACGACGGAAAATGGATTCCGTCGAAGATTTTTGACGGAAAATGAATTCCGTCGAAAATGATGAATAAAATAAATGCAAAAGAAATTGATTTTGTGAAGTTTTTCGACGGAAAATAGATTCTGTTAAAGATTTTTGACGAAAAATGTATTTTGTCGAAAACGGATGAATAAAATAAATGCAAAAGAAATTGATTTTGTGAACATTTTTGACGGAAACTGAATTCCGTCGAAAATGGATGAATAAAATAAATGCAAAAGAAATTGATTTTGTGAAGTTTTTCGACGGAAAATGGATTCCGTCGAAGATTTTGGACGGAAAATGAATTCCTTCGAAAATGGATGAATAAAATAAATGCAAAAGAAATTGATTTTATGAACTTTTTCGATGAAAAATGGATTCCGTCGAAGATTTTTAACGGAAAATGAATTCAGTTGTAAATGTATGAATAAAATAAATGCAAAAGAAATTGATTTTATTAATTTTTCAACGAAAAATGGATTCCGTTGAAGATTTTTGACGAAAAATGTATTCCGTCGAAAACGGATGAATAAAATAAATGCAAAAGAAATTGATTTTGTGAAGTTTTTCGACGGAAAATGGATTCCGAAGAAGATTTTTGACGGAAAATGGATTCCGTCGAAGATTTTTGACGGAAAATGAATTCCATCGAAAACGGATGAATAAAATAAATGGAAAAGAAATTGATTTTGTGAAGTTTTTCGACGGAAAATGGATTTCGTCGAAGATTTTTGTCGGAAAATGAATTCCGTCGAAAATGGATGAATAGAATAAATGCAAAAGAAATTGATTTTGTGAAGTTTTTGGACGGAATACAAATTCCGTCCAAAATGGATGAATAAAATAAATGCAAAAGAAATTGATTTTATGAAGTTTTTCGACGAAAAATGGATTCCGTCGAAGATTTTTGATGAAAAATGTATTCCGTCGAAAACGGATGAATAAAAATAAATGCAAAAGAAATTGATTTTGTGAAGTTTTTCGACGGAAAAAGAATTTCGTCGAAAACGGATAATAAAATAAATGCAAAAGAAATTGATTTTGCGAAGATTTTTGACGGAAAATGAATTCCGTCGAAAACGGATGAAGAAAATAAATGCAAAAGAAATTGATTTTGTGATGTTTTTCGACGGAAAATGGATTACATCGAAGATTTTTGACGGAAAATGAATTCCGTCGTAAATGGATGAATAAAATAAATGCAAAAGAAATTGATTTTGTGAAGTTTTACGACGGAAAATGGATTCCGTCGAAGATTTTTGACGGAAAATGAATTCCGTCGAAAATGATGAATAAAATAAATGCAAAAGAAATTGATTTTGTGAAGTTTTTCGACGGAAAATAGATTCTGTTAAAGATTTTTGACGAAAAATGTATTTTGTCGAAAACGGATGAATAAAATAAATGCAAAAGAAATTGATTTTGTGAACATTTTTGACGGAAACTGAATTCCGTCGAAAATGGATGAATAAAATAAATGCAAAAGAAATTGATTTTGTGAAGTTTTTCGACGGAAAATGGATTCCGTCGAAGATTTTGGACGGAAAATGAATTCCTTCGAAAATGAATGAATAAAATAAATGCAAAAGAAATTGATTTTATGAACTTTTTCGATGAAAAATGGATTCCGTCGAAGATTTTTAACGGAAAATGAATTCAGTTGTAAATGTATGAATAAAATAAATGCAAAAGAAATTGATTTTATTAATTTTTCAACGAAAAATGGATTCCGTTGAAGATTTTTGACGAAAAATGTATTCCGTCGAAAACGGATGAATAAAATAAATGCAAAAGAAATTGATTTTGTGAAGTTTTTCGACGGAAAATGGATTCCGAAGAAGATTTTTGACGGAAAATGGATTCCGTCGAAGATTTTTGACGGAAAATGAATTCCATCGAAAACGGATGAATAAAATAAATGCAAAAGAAATTGATTTTGTGAAGTTTTTCGACGGAAAATGGATTTCGTCGAAGATTTTTGTGTATTCGGAAAATGAATTCCCGTGGATGAATAAAATAAATGCAAAAGAAATTAATTTTGTGAAGTTTTACGACGGAAAAAGAATTTCGTCGAAAACAGATTAATAAAATAAATGCAAAAGAAATTGATTTTGTGAAGTTTTTCGACGGAAAATGGATTCCGTCGAAGATTTTTGACGGAAAATGAATTCCGCCGAAAATGGATGAATAAAATAAATGCAAAAGAAATTGATTTTGTGAAGCTTTTCGACGGAAAATGGATTTCGTCGAAGATTTTTGACTGAAAATGTATTCCGTCGAAGACGGTTGAATAAAATAAATGCAAAAGAAATAGATTTTGTGAAGTTTTTCGACGGAAAATGGATTCCGTAGAAAATGGATGAATAAAATAAATGCAAAAGAAATTGATTTTGTGATGTTTTTCGACGGAAAATGGATTCCGTCGAAGATTTTTGACGGAAAATGAATTCCGTCGTAAATGGATGAATAAAATAAATGCAAAAGAAATTGATTTTGTGAAGTTTTACGACGGAAAATGGATTCCGTCGAAGATTTTTGACGGAAAATGAATTCCATCGAAAATGATGAATAAAATAAATGCAAAAGAAATTGATTTTGTGAAGTTTTTCGACGGAAAATGGATTCCGAAGAAGATTTTTGACGGAAAATGGATTCCGTCGAAGATTTTTGACGGAAAATGAATTCCATCGAAAACGGATGAATAAAATAAATGGAAAAGAAATTGATTTTGTGAAGTTTTTCGACGGAAAATGGATTTCGTCGAAGATCTTTGTCGGAAAATGAATTCCGTCGAAAATGGATGAATAAAATAAATGCAAAAGAAATTGATTTTGTGAAGTTTTTGGACGGAATACAAATTCCGTCCAAAATGGATGAATAAAATAAATGCAAAAGAAATTGATTTTATGAAGTTTTTCGACGAAAAATGGATTCCGTCGAAGATTTTTGATGAAAAATGTATTCCGTCGAAAACGGATGAATAAAAATAAATGCAAAAGAAATTGATTTTGTGAAGTTTTTCGACGGAAAAAGAATTTCGTCGAAAACGGAATAATAAAATAAATGCAAAAGAAATTGATTTTGTGAAGATTTTTGACGGAAAATGAATTCCGTCGAAAACGGATGAAGAAAATAAATGCAAAAGAAATTGATTTTGTGATGTTTTTCGACGGAAAATGGATTACATCGAAGATTTTTGACGGAAAATGAATTCCGTCGTAAATGGATGAATAAAATAAATGCAAAAGAAATTGATTTTGTGAAGTTTTACGATGGAAAATGGATTCCGTCGAAGATTTTTGACGGAAAATGAATTCCGTCGAAAATGATGAATAAAATAAATGCAAAAGAAATTGATTTTGTGAAGTTTTTCGACGGAAAATAGATTCTGTCGAAGATTTTTCACGGAAAATGAATTCCGTTGAAAATGGATGAATAAAATAAATGCAAAAGAAATTGATTTTAAGAAGTTTTTCGACGAAAAATGGATTCCGTTAAAGATTTTTGACGAAAAATGTATTTTGTCGAAAACGGATGAATAAAATAAATGCAAAAGAAATTGATTTTGTGAACATTTTAGACGGAAACTGAATTCCGTCGAAAATGGATGAATAAAATAAATGCAAAAGAAATTGATTTTGTGAAGTTTTTCGACGGAAAATGGATTCCGTCGAAGATTTTGGACGGAAAATGAATTCCTTCGAAAATGGATGAATAAAATAAATGCAATAGAAATTGATTTTATGAACTTTTTCGATGAAAAATGGATTCCGTCGAAGATTTTTAATGGAAAATGAATTCAGTTGTAAATGTATGAATAAAATAAATGCAAAAGAAATTGATTTTATTAATTTTTCAACGAAAAATGGATTCCGTTGAAGATTTTTGACGAAAAATGTATTCCGTCGAAAACGGATGAATAAAATAAATGCAAAAGAAATTGATTTTGTGAAGTTTTTCGACGGAAAATGGATTCCGAAGAAGATTTTTGACGGAAAATGGATTCCGTCGAAATTTTTGACGGAAAATGAATTCCATCGAAAACGGATGAATAAAATAAATGGAAAAGAAATTGATTTTGTGAAGTTTTTCGACGGAAAATGGATTTCGTCGAAGATTTTTGTCGGAAAATGAATTCCGTCGAAAATGGATGAATAAAATAAATGCAAAAGAAATTGATTTTGTGAAGTTTTTGGACGGAATACAAATTCCGTCCAAAATGGATGAATAAAATAAATGCAAAAGAAATTGATTTTATGAAGTTTTTCGACGAAAAATGGATTCCGTCGAAGATTTTTGATGAAAAATGTATTCCGTCGAAAACGGATGAATAAAAATAAATGCAAAAGAAATTGATTTTGTGAAGTTTTTCGACGGAAAAAGAATTTCGTCGAAAACGGATAAATAAAATAAATGCAAAAGAAATTGATTTTGTGAAGATTTTTGACGGAAAATGAATTCCGTCGAAAACGGATGAAGAAAATAAATGCAAAAGAAATTGATTTTGTGATGTTTTTCGACGGAAAATGGATTACATCGAAGATTTTTGACGGAAAATGAATTCCGTCGTAAATGGATGAATAAAATAAATGCAAAAGAAATTGATTTTGTGAAGTTTTACGACGGAAAATGGATTCCGTCGAAGATTTTTGACGGAAAATGAATTCCGTCGAAAATGATGAATAAAATAAATGCAAAAGAAATTGATTTTGTGAAGTTTTTCGACGGAAAATAGATTCTGTTAAAGATTTTTGACGAAAAATGTATTTTGTCGAAAACGGATGAATAAAATAAATGCAAAAGAAATTGATTTTGTGAACATTTTTGACGGAAACTGAATTCCGTCGAAAATGGATGAATAAAATAAATGCAAAAGAAATTGATTTTGTGAAGTTTTTCGACGGAAAATGGATTCCGTCGAAGATTTTGGACGGAAAATGAATTCCTTCGAAAATGGATGAATAAAATAAATGCAAAAGAAATTGATTTTATGAACTTTTTCGATGAAAAATGGATTCCGTCGAAGATTTTTAACGGAAAATGAATTCAGTTGTAAATGTATGAATAAAATAAATGCAAAAGAAATTGATTTTATTAATTTTTCAACGAAAAATGGATTCCGTTGAAGATTTTTGACGAAAAATGTATTCCGTCGAAAACGGATGAATAAAATAAATGCAAAAGAAATTGATTTTGTGAAGTTTTTCGACGGAAAATGGATTCCGAAGAAGATTTTTGACGGAAAATGGATTCCGTCGAAAACGGATGAATAAAATAAATGGAAAAGAAATTGATTTTGTGAAGTTTTTCGACGGAAAATGGATTTCGTCGAAGATTTTTGTCGGAAAATGAATTCCGTCGAAAATGGTTGAATAAAATAAATGCAAAAGAAATTGATTTTGTGAAGTTTTTGGACGGAATACAAATTCCGTCCAAAATGGATGAATAAAATAAATGCAAAAGAAATTGATTTTATGAAGTTTTTCGACGAAAAATGGATTCCGTCGAAGATTTTTGATGAAAACTGTATTCCGTCGAAAACGGATGAATAAAAATAAATGCAAAAGAAATTGATTTTGTGAAGTTTTTCGACGGAAAAAGAATTTCGTCGAAAATGGAATAATAAAATAAATGCAAAAGAAATTGATTTTTTGAAGTTTTTCGACGGAAAATGGATTCCGTAGAAGATTTTTGATGGAAAATGGCAAAAGAAATGGACTTTATGAAGTTTTTCGACGAAAAATGGATTCCGTTGAAGATTTTTGATGAAAAAAGTTTTCCGTCGAAAACGGATGAATAAAATAAATGCAAAAGAAATTGATTTTGTGAAGTTTTTTGACGGAAAACGAATTCGAAAACGGATGAATAAAATAAATGCAAAAGAAATTGATTTTGTGAAGTTTTTCGATGGAAAATGGATTCCGTCGAAGATTTTTGACAGAAAATGAATTCCGTCGAAAATGGATGAATAAAATAAGTGCAAAAGAAATTGATTTTATGAAGTTTTACGTCGAAAAATGGATTCCGTCGAAAATGGATGACTAAAATAAATGCAAAAGAAATTGATATTGTGAAATTTTTCGATGGAAAACAGATTCCGTCGAAAATGGATGAATAAAATAAATGCAAAAGAAATTGATTTTATGAAGTTTTTCGACGAAAAATGGATTCCGTCGAAGATTTTTGACGGAAAATGAATTCCGTTGAAAATGGATGAATAAAATAAATGCAAAAGAAATTGATTTTATTAATTTTTCGACGAAAAATGGATTCCATTGAAGATTTTTGACGAAAAATGTATTCCGTCGAAAACGGATGAATAAAATAAATGCAAAAGAAATTGATTTTGAGAATTTTTTCGACGGAAAATGGATTCCATATAAGATTTTTGACGGAAAATGGATTCCGTCGAAGATTTTTGACGGAAAATGAATTCCCTCGAAAACGGATGAATAAAATAAATACAAAATAAATTGATTTTGTGAAGTTTTTCGACGGAAAATGGATTCCGTCGAAGATTTTTAACGGAAAATAAATTCCGTCAAAAATAGATGAATAAAATAAATGCTAAAGAAATTGATTTTGTGAAGTTTTTCGACGGAAAATAGATTCTGTCGAAGATTTTCGACGAAAAATAAATTCCGTCGAAAATGGATGAATAAAATAAATGCAAAGGATATTTATTTTGTAAGTTTTCCTACGGAAAATGGATTCCGTTGAAGATTTTTGACGGCAAATGTATTCCGTCGAAAACGGATGAATAAAATAAATGCAAAAGAAATAGATTTTGTGAAGTTTTTCGACGGAAAATGGATCCGTAGAAGATTTTTGACGGAAAATGGATTCCGTCGAAGATTTTTGACGGAAAATGAATTCCCTCGAAAACGGATGAATAAAATAAATACAAAACAAATTGATTTTGTGAAGTTTTCCGACGGAAAATGGATTCCGTCGAAGATTTTTAACGGAAAATAAATTTCGTCGAAAATAGATGAATAAAATAAATGCTAAAGAAATTGATTTTGTGAAGTTTTTCGACGGAAAATAGATTCTGTCGAAGATTTTCGACGAAAAATAAATTCCGTCGAAAATGGATGAATAAAATAAATGCAAATCAAATTTATTTTGTAAGTTTTCCTACGGAAAATGGATTCCGTTGAAGATTTTTGACGGAAAATGTATTCCGTCGAAAATAGATGAATTAAATTAATGCAAAAGAAATTTATTTTGTGAAGATTTTTGATGGAAAATGGATTCCGTCAAAAAAATTTGACGGAAAATGAATTCCGTCGAAAATGGATGAATAAAATAAATGCAAAAGAAATTGATTTTGTGAAGTTTTTCGACGGGAAATGGATTCCGTCGAAGATTTTTGACGGAAAATGAATTTCGTCGAAAATGGATGAATAAAATAAATGCAAAAGAAATTGATTTTTATGAAAATTTTCGACGAAAAATGGATTCCGTCGAGGATTTTTGACGAAAAAATTATTCCATCGAAAATGGATGAATAAAATAAATGCAAAAGAAATTGATTTTGTGAATTTTTTCGACGGAAAATAGATTCCGTCGAAGATTTTTGACGGAAAATGAATTCCGTCGAAAATGGATGAATAAAATAAAAGCAAAAGAAATTGATTTTATAAAGTTTTTCGACGAAAAATGGATTCCGTCGAAGATTTTTGACGAAAAATGTATTCCGTCGAAAACGGATTAATAAAATAAATGCAAAAGAAATTGATTTTGTGAAGATTTTTGACGGAAAATGAATTCCGTCGAAAACGGATGAATAAAATAAATGCAAAAGAAATTGATATTGTGATGTTTTTCGACGGAAAATGGATTTCGTCGAAGATTTTAGACGGAAAATGAATTCCGTCGAAAATGGATGAATAAAATAAATGCAAAAGAAATTGATTTTATGAAGTTTTACGACGGAAAATGGA
>JAVKPL010004980.1:0-23580 GCA_032173675.1 Gastrolobium villosum | reverse complement strand
AAAAAATTTCTATTGTACTCAACGTCCGCTAAAGTAGGCCATACCTTCTTTCTCCAGTCAACCGCATTCATTTCGATCACAAGTTCACTGAGTATGCAACATTTAGATAAGTCTAGCCGCCTAAACAGTAGTACATCAAAGTATTACTATGCAAAGTTTTCTACTTTCGTGATACTATATTTTGATTTCTAATTTTTTTTAATAAGAAATTAAGTCAATTGTCAATAAGCACAATATTTTACGTTTTAATTATGGGGATTTTTTTTTTTTTTGTTTCATAAAAAAATACAATCTTCTTACACACATAAATTTTACGAGGAATCCATTTTATTTTTTTTCTCTCTTTATTCTCTCTTATCTTTCTTCATATTATGAGTGTAGGAAAATTGTTTTTTTTCTTATTCAACATAAGAAAAACAATCCCATTAATTATATATAGTAACTAGGCACGTCATTACACAAATTTATCAATTCGAAATTCCTAGTGTAAAGCAGAGATTTAATTTGTCTTCTCATGTATGTACTATGCTCCTCAACCCATCAAAATCAATTTCTTTGTCAAAATACTACGTCTTTTCTCATGTTAAATAGTACTTCAAAGATCTTACAGGGGCAACCATCTGATGTCATATTCAGGCTTGGCCATGCACACTGTTATTCATAAATATGAGTTATTAATTTACCAACTTATAAGATTGGACAGCTATTGAAAAGTGGTAAATGAGATGAGAGAACTATCATCAATTAAATCTGATATCATATTTTAACCTCAGATGAAATTTTGAGTCATTGAATATAGGGGTACTCACAATTATATGATATTCAATTGATATATTTTCAATCAATATGAAATTTCATCACACTGAAATTTTCAACAAATTCACTGACGTGAAATCTAAGAACTACCACAAGAAAATAAAAGATTAATCAGCTTATCAGTGAATTAAGGAAGACAGTTCCATTATCCAAGGGCGGACCTACATGGGTGGCCTCTGCCCCCCTAAAAATGATATATTTAATAGGAAAACAAATTCCTGGGCAAGTCGCAAGTCGCAACACTAGACTAGAAAGGTAGACACAATATATAGACTAGACAGTGCTTGGTTAAGTGTATAACTTATCATGGGAAGCTTAACATTGTGCAAAAGTAATAGCATTATAAATGATTACAGGATGCCATAGCTATCCACGAATGGAGATTTTCCAAGTTAAAGGAACACAAGGAGAGAAGTATTGAAATGGAAAATGAAGCTTTTGATGGATACTTGCAGAATGTAGATTTACTAGAAGTATTAACCGTGAAGTCTTCAGATGACAATGTTTCCTCTACATCGGAGTCTAATCTTACTCTAGAGAATAATGAGATAATGATGATGCAGTTAAGATCAAACTCGTCGAGAAGTGATGGTGTGAGAATGAAAGTACAACAAATTGTAGATGGTGACATCAACGGGACATTGACCAAACTGACACCCCTTTAATAAAAATTTATCGGATTGCCACGCCAAGATTTTTTTTTGCCAAAATGCCACGTCTCAATGTCGCTGGTCTGACAAGCTAGAATGGATTGGACACGTGGCACCGTCTGAATGATCAACCATTCTAGCTGAGCAGCCCAACTACTGTACTTTGCAGAGAATGCCTGTACTTTTGTCATGTGTCAGCATTCTGTCATTCTAGCTGGGCTGTTCAGCTAGAATGGTTGACCATTCAAACGCTGCCACGTGTCCAGTCCATTCTAGCTTGTCAGACCAACGAGATTGAGACGTGACATTTTGGCAAATTTTGTTCCTGGCATGGCAATTCGGTAATTTTTTGCCTAAAAAAGTGGCAATATGGTCATTGTCCCGACATCAGCAAACCACTTGATAAAGAAGGTGATGAAGCTTCAAAAAGGGGAAAGTGGACCGAAAGGTTATCAACTATAAATGATTTTATGGATAAAATTAATAAAGCACGAAGTGAGGAGGATTTGAAGTCATGCTTGGAGATAAAGTTCCAACTCTTCAATTCGGATGAAGGCTCTGGCATGATAGAACCTAAAGACAATGAAATGCATAAGAATCAAAGTGCTGAAAGTGATGTGGAACTAGCAAATGAATTGGATTATTCTTTACCAAAATTGATTGTACCACTGAAATTGATCAAGAAACTCTCAACACTGAAGACAAACACTTTTCTTCCTTTGACATGTAGAGGAGTTATGAGGATAGAATTTAGATTTAGCATGTGGAGAGAAACGAAAATCTAAATGTTATATTGTTCAAGGAAAATGCTATTAAATTAGAATTAGATAGTCAAAAAGGAAAAATATTTTAAAAACTGAACTAGACCGGCTAGTTTTAGTGGTCAGACTGTTAATCGGTTATATTTTAGTTTGATTATTATTTAGTTTATGGGTTTATCATCTATAATTTAACATGATAGCAAAAACTTTCCTACACTCACAACATTTTGAGGGGCCCGCAGCAAAAAAAAAAACAAAACTTCGGCACGCAAAATGAATCTCTATAACATAACACATCAACTTTTCCTACAACATAACTCTTATAAAACTCATAGTTTATCTACAATTCAACAACAAATTTAATAGCTAATTGAATTCTGATTTAATGTTGAAACATTGGTCAAGATGAATTGGAATGTCAATGGTTATTGAATACATGAATTAATATAAACCACCCCCTCCCCCCAAAAAAAAAAAACAAAAAAAAAAAAAATGCAAAAATTAGGCCCGTTCAGCCGTATCCAATATTTTTAGATTCGGCCTGGCCAAACTTGGGCCTGACCCAAGTCACACTACAATGAAATATTGACCAAAAAAATATATGAAGAATGATTCTTATACAAACTTACATTTACAAACTTATTTCGTATTCTGAAAAATCCTTGTTTTTGCATTGTCAAGAATGACTTTCCAATCCATGATGGTGACCAATAAAATTCTCACAATTGATATGCATAACTATAGATTCTATCCAACACCCAGGCTTTCCAATATTGTGCACTAATGCTACATTCTGCAAGCTAGGTGTTATTTAGAATTTTGAGAATCCAATGTTGTGCTCTACACCCCTTAAATACATAATTTACATAAATGTAAATATTTAGAATCCGTGTAAATGGATTTAGAAAAACTTGTCATGTATTTTTTTTTAAAGTAATGTTTTGATCCGTATTTAAAAAGAAATTTTAAGAAAAAGTAATATTTTAATTTTTGAAAGGTTAAAAAATATCATTTTAAATGTTTATTGATTCTTGATGTTTTAAGTTGCATCTAAGTACATAGTGAAAAAACTTTTATTAAAAAAAAACAACTTGTGAAACCAAAAAAAAAAGCTCATCCTAACATGCACTTATATATACATCATTAAATTCTCTACTAGTCATATATTATCAGAAGATTTCAGGATTGAAGACAAAAAACTTTTGGAGAAAGTGGGAACGAGTTCATATGACAGCCATTAGACAATTTCAAACAAGATAGATCTTTATATGTGTTCCCTTAATTTTACAGATCCATAGGCAATGAACTCCAAATCCATGTTAAGCAAAAACCTAATCTGGTAGAAAAGAGAGAGTATAAAACAGAGAGAAAAGCTTAAGAAAAAGAAAAGAAAACGGAGATAACCTAAAATAGAGACAATCTTCGCCGGAAGTTAGTCGCTTATCGCTGCGCCAGTCGCCGTTCACCGGAGGTGGAAAGGGTGAGAGCTTCTGGTCGAGTGGGTATTGGGTTTTTTTTTTCAACGGAAAGCCTAGGGATAAAGTGGTAATGAAATATTGGTATCCTATCCTATTCAATCCTAACCCAACTCCCCCCTTAGGATAAATTATCATGTGGTGGGTAGGATAAAATAAGGCAATAGGATAAGTTAATCCTATCCTAGTGACTCACCAAACAAAGGATAGAAGTAGGATATGATAAGTTATCCTATCCTATCTCCTTTATCAGGTGCTCCAAACAGGCCCTAAATTACAATAAAGATATAATCAAACAGTTCTTATTTTCATATTTCAAAAATATATACAACATTTATCTTTATCTATATCATTAATGTACTAAATAATTTTAGATCAATATAATATTTTAGATTCATAAAATACTTATGCATTCGTCTCATATAATCTTAAACAAAATTTCTTTTAACTACTTTTTTCAATTTATATTTTAAAATTTTACTTAAATTTTAAAAATAGTACAATGCATGCTAAGTAGTTCTAAAGATTGGATCTTCCACAAGACCAATACCAAAATTTCTCAGTCCATTTAGTTTTGAAGACTAGTATTTATTTTTAAAAGACAAGGTTGTGCTAGAAAACAGAGTCCTATATAAGTCCAAATTTTCATGGATTTTTTACTCAAAACACAGCAATTTGGAATTCCCTAGTGTTGGTGTCATTTCCTTTTCATCTTTTCTTTACGGTGGACCACCATTGATTAAACAGCGTTCAAACTCGGGACTCTTTGCCCAATCCTTTGTTTTCTTCGGTCAAATGCTATTACTGCGAGCTTAATTTAGCTATCCTTCCACACCTTACTTTTTTAAGATTCAAATCCGGTGTACGAAGTCTTAATAGATCCAATTAATTTGGTTTTGAGTTTAAGTTTTTTTATCCATTCAACAAGTTATGACTCTCATGAATGAAACCATTATCCTTTGGTGTATAGCATTGGACAAGAGCATAAGACCTGATTAAATTTTAAGGAAAAGTTTAATAATGCATAGTTTATTTCAGAATTATATATATCCCTGTATTTTGTAAAAAAATAAATAAAAAAACACAGGGGCATGTGATAAAAAAACATACTCTTTTGCAAACTACATGGACATATGTGAAGCATAAGTGATTTTGAAGTAAACCACATGGACATTGGTGAACTTTTCCCTAAATTTTAATACTATTCAGCGTTTGGTATGGTATTATATAAGATAATATCCTCAAATATTTTAAAAATTAATATATTAAAAAAATTTATTTTAATATATTAATATTAAAATGATATATTAGTTCTTGAGAATTGTATTTGTAATCAATATTAATACATCAACTCCTTATCAGACCTAATCCCACCCCTTAGCCCTGATTAAGTTATACATCATTTTGATGTATTAAGGAATTCTGCTGTATAAATTTATACTATACGATGGTATGTGAAACACGGATACATGTTTTTTTGGAAAAAAATGCGTGTCCGACACGGGTCGGACACGGACACGTTAGGACACGTCTGGACACGCAGTTGACTTTTTGGGACACGTTGACTAGTGGGACACGTGAGTTTGACCAATTCCGACACGCATTCAACGTATGTGGACACGTTTTGGGACACATTTTGAATTTATTTTATTTTTTGGTAAAAAGAAATAAATTTACAATTAAAAAAAAATATTTAATAAAAATCACAAATCTGGATGCCTATCCTCGGATCTTCAATATTCCCCGATGGATTTGATTTCTGTATCAGCAAACAACAGTAGCAGCTACGATTATGAGATCCTTGTTGTATTATCCTCAACTACCGATCTCACCACAGTCTCATCTTCATCTTCATCTTCAGCGAACATCAACGTATGCAAAAGAGGCAAGATTGGAACACTTTCCGCCAGTATCTAAGGAACCATATACCACCACTTTCTATAGCCTTATGCAGTGGTGCTCATGTGCTTGAATTTCTTTTTCTGCCTCAAACTTCAATAGACTCACTCTAATAAATTTCTTTCTCTTTGTAATTTGTTTTACCCGTTGAGTTTAAAATCTAAATGAAGTTGGATTTTTTCTTATTGAAAAGCGATGGTACCTAAGAACAAGGGACATGTGTCTATGACCCATTGGAACTCTAACACAGGTCTTATTCGATGCACAATTTTAGAATATCCACTGCACTAACTCGAGATTTCCTTTTCTAATCCTCCCTAACAACTGGGGGGTGATAATGTAATATTATATTCAAAAATGAGTTTCTATTTGAAATAAAACAACATTATATTCATTTTAAATTTTACTTAATTGCAGTTACGATAGATTTTAAAATAAATAACAACGAGTACATACTTATTTTATCATTTTTTAAAAAATATTTTTTTTTTCTGAAAAATAAAGCATTAAATGTAAATTATATTATATATATTAAAAATATTATTTAATATCAAAACGTGTCCCATCGTGTCCAAATTTAACATTTTTTAGAATTAACGTGTCAGAGTGTTGTGTCATGTCGTGTCTCGTGTCCCGTGTCCGTGTCCGTGCATCATAGACAATGGTCACACCAAACAACTGAAAATGTCATAACGTATAATATAAACTTATATTATCAAGCCTTATACATTATACCAAAGAGGCCCTAAGTGTGTCACCAGTCACCACTGCATCAACAACTTTTGAGTTGGGTTTAACTTAAATACACGAGTCATTTAATATTAATCAATAGCTAGTTAGCTACTATGATTTAATTACTTGATCACTTATAATTAAATATATATTAAGATGGGAAGAGATAATTGATTAGACATTTCTATAAATTTCTATATCAGCGGTAAAGAATCAATTTAACCGAAAATCATAAGCTAGTGGATGAGAGTTTTTTAATGGTTTATACTATTCTTTAATACGCTCCCTCACACGCTTGAAGAAAAGGATGGACAATGCACAAGCCCACTACATGTGATACAGAAGGAAAATCAAGAGTTTTAACATTTAAAGTGAAATAAAGAGAATTTTTAGTTGTCAATAACTCTTGGGAGCATAATCTTGGAAGTTGGGTTTAATTATTGTTATTTCTATTTCCTAAGCAACATAACTCTTGGGAGCATGACTCTTGGGAATTGGGTTTAGTTAGTGTTATTTCTATTTCCTAAGCAACACAGCTCTTGGGAGTTATTTATCTCTTTGTATTCTCATGTTTTTAGTTATTCTATAAATATAGGATATTTTGTAATGCAGAAGACAAATTTGATGAATGAAAAAAAGTGTGTTGCAAGTGCTTAAACTTGTCTTGAATCTTGTTATCTTTATCTAACCTTGGGTTAGTGGTGAGGCAAGTGAGTTCTTTATCAGTTGGGAGGGTGGCTTAGCCTTTAATCTCAATTGTGGTGGACTCTTATCTACCCCATTTATTTACAGAGTGTATTTTCCCTTTTTCTTATACCCATCACGCATCAACTTGGTATCAGAGCACCGGTTCACATGGAAGACGAAGGTCCAAGGTACAGAACTCGTGAGCAAAATCAGAATATAAGGCGTGACCAACAACTTGCAAATCTTGAAAATCAGATTGAAGAAATATGCCAAACTCTTGCTAATTATGTCCAAGGAAATCATCATGGACGTAAGAGACATTCCAGAAGCACTCATAGCCCCTCCAATCATGATTCTTCTGCTAGTGAATCAAGTGCTTCTTCAAATGAGTCAACACCTCATGATAGAAGAAGGAGAAAATTCCAAGATGGCTTTAGAGATGTGAAGATCGAACCCCCATAATTTGATGGTAGTTAGAATCCCGATATTTATTTGGAATGGGTTCGTTCTATTGAGCTAATTTTTGAAGCTAAGGACTTTGATGATGAGAAGTGCTTCAAAATTGCAAGCATCAAACTCAAAAAGTATGCATCAATATGGTTTGAGAACTTGAAGATGGAGAGGAACCGAGAAGGCTCAAATCTTGGGCTAAACTGAAGAGGCTGATGGATAAAAGATTTCTTCGTGCCAGTTACAAACAAGACTTGTATCTCAAAATTGCTTCTCTCAAACAAGAAGATCTGAGCGTTGAAAAGTATATTAGGGAGTATGAGCAACTCCTTATGACTAGTGGCCTTCGAGAAGTTCAGGAACAAAAAATTGCTCGTTTTATTGGCAGGTTAAATACCGATATTGCTGAGAATGTGGAACTACAACCTTTTTGGACTTTTGAAGATGTGTGCAAGTAAGCCATTAAAGTGGAGAAACATTCAAAATCAAACAAGGCAACCAACAAGCCATCAAGTTTCTTTAAGAATTCCTCTTCCAAGGGTGATTCCTCTTCATTACAAATTATTAAGGAGAAGGTCAAGGAAGCTCTGAAAGAATTTAAAAAGAAGTTGGATGAAAAAGAAATGTTGTAGATGCCAAGGCTATGGCCATTTTGAAGCTGATTGTCCTAATAGGCGGGTTATGACACTTAAAGAAATTGAAGAAATTGAGCATGAATATGAACAAGGTCCAGTTTGGGATGCTGAACATGATGAAATCCCGGATGAAGAAATTATCTTAGGAGCAGATCAAGGGGAGCATCTGCTTATGTTACAAAGAGTCCTCCATGCTACAGAAGAACCTAAAGAGAAAAGTCAAAGAGAAAGTATGAGTCCTTGTTCTGTTCCAGCTTTACATGTTCCTAAAAAGGATGGTACTATGCGTATGTGTGTTAATAGTAAGGCCATAAACAACATCACCATCAAGTATAGGTATCCAATCCCTTGCCTTGATGAATTATATGGTTCTAATGTTTTCTCTAAGATTTATTTTCGCGGTGGATATCACCAAATTAGAATGAAGGAAGGAGATGAGCGGAAGACTGAATTTAAGACTAAAGAAGGGTTATATGAATGGAGAGTCATGCCCTTTGGGCTTTCTAATGCTCCAAGCATCTTTATGAGACTTGTGAATGAAATTCTCCGTCCTTTCATTGAGAATTTTGTTGTAGTGTGTTTTGATGATATCTTTGTTTATTCCAAAAGTAACGAAGACCATGAGGATTTGAGGACAAATCTCAATCAAGAAGGGGAGGATGATACAGAAGGAAAATCAAAAGTTTTAGCATTTAAAGTGAAATAAAGAGAATTTTTAGTTGTCAATAACTCTTGGGAGCATAATCTTGGAAGTTGGGTTTAATTATTGTTATTTCTATTTCCTAAGCAACATAACTCTTGGGAGCATGACTCTTGGGAGTTGAGTTTAGTTAGTGTTATTTCTATTTTCTAAGCAACACAACTCTTGAGAGTTATTTGTCTATTTGTATTCTCATGCTTTTAGTTATTCTATAAATATAGGATATTTTGTAATGCAGAAGACAGATTTGATGAATGAAAAAAAGTGTGTTGCAAGTGCTTAAACTTGTCTTGAATCTTGTTATCTTTATCTAACCTTGGGTTAGTAGTGAGGCAAGTGGGTTCTTTATCGGTTGGGAGGGTGACTTAGCCTTTAATCTCAATTGTGGTGGACTCTTATCTACCCCATTTATTTACAGAGTGTATTTTTCCCTTTTCTCATACCCATCACGCATCAACATGTGCTAAGAAAATTCTACAAGAGAAAGTGGGATGCGGTGATGATCGAACTTGGGTCTGATACCATGTAAAGAACCAATTCAACCCAAAAAAATATAAGCTAGTGGATAAGAACTTTTTCATGGTTTATACTGCTCTCTAACACTAGCTATAACACACATCAACTTATATTAATGTAACAGTAAAAAATCTTGCCCATTCTTTGACAGTGTTAACTTATTAAAGATGAAAATATAATTGTTCTGTTACATATCAATATAATAAGAAATGTAATTCTTATTTTTGCATCGATACAAATTGACCCTTTTCACTTTACAAATTTTCTCACCAGTCTTAGGTACCCTACCCTGTCTTCATATATAGGCTAACACTTCAGATTGTGTAAAATGCCTCACAACCCATTCTTTGCATGTTTCACCAACAATGACTTTAAGCCAAAGAATACTATGCTTCATCACTTTCAGTTGTTTCCTGTACCAGACAAAGCCTTCAAACTTGAAGCAAGACACACTTCTCCAAGGTCATCAGCTCACAACAACCAACCGTTTGATTTCATCTTCAGGTTTGTTCAAGCTGAGTTTCTTTCAGCTTGATGCCACTGATGAACAAAACAGAAAATTGTACCTCGGAATATCAGCCAATGATAACTATTTTTGGGTTGCCAACAGAGACATGCCAATCCATGATGACACTGGAGTTCTCACAATAGATGAATATGGTAACATGAAAATTTTGTCCAGTACCACTATTATCCTATATTCAGTTGAAGCTGCAAGTAACAACAATTTCAGTGCCACTCTTCTGGATACCGGTAACTTTGTACTTCATGAATTGAACCTAGATGGGTCTCAAAAGAGGGTGTTATGGCAGAGCTTTGATTACCCTACAGACACACTTATACCAGGGATGAAGCTTGGGTTTGACAAGAACACAGGCCATAATTGGTCTTTAACTGCAAGGAGAAGTTCTATATCTCTTTTTTCAGGGTCTTTTTCTCTTAGCCTTGACCACAAAACGAACCAATTGGTTAGCATGTGGAGAGGGAAAATTATTTGGAGTAGTGGACAATGGAGAAATGGAAGTTTTAGCAACTTGAACTCATCAGTTTACAAAAAACAGTTCAATTTCACATACTTTTCGAATGAAAGCTTAACCTACGTTAAATATGCATCAGTTTCTGGTTATATCACGATGGGACCATTGGGTCAAGTGGATGCAAGTGGTGTAACTTATTCATGTGTTGATGCTGAGACTCCCCCTGGTTGTACAATGCCAGGGCCTCCCAAATGTAGGGAAGAAGATGGTTTATACTTGCCCAGTTCGAATAGTGTTGGGGTAATGTCAAAGAGAGGGTTCATATTTGATGAAAATGAGAACCTGACCATTTCTGATTGTTGGATGAAGTGCTTGAACAACTGTTCCTGTGAGGCCTACACTTATGCCAATCAGGATGGAACTGGTTGCGAAATATGGAGCAGGGCCACAGCAAATTTTCTTGTGACTAATGTGACTGCTGATGGGCGTCAAATTTTCTTCTTTCGTAGTGGAACCAAAGGTAAGTTCACACAATCAAGTCTAATAGACACGAGGTTCTATTATGTATGATCATATTATGTGTATATTCTAATAGGGTTTTATGTTTATTATGTTGTAGGAAAAATGATTATGTAACGTTATAGAGATTTGCTTTGCGTGCCATATTCTTTTTTTTTTATTTGTTTTAAAATGTGTGGGCCCCACAAAATGTTGTGTGTAGGAAAGTTTGTTATGTTACGTTAAAGGAGGAAATGAAAACTCATTCTAATATGCTTGTACATATGTGACTTTGTTTGTTGATTTGGAGCATAGATTGACGACTTCACATTTTATCTAGTCATAATAACCGTGCCAGGTTATATTAACAAACTTTTTTATTTACAAACTCTTATCAACTACAATAAATGACCGGTCATACTTTAATCATGCCGTGTACGACCTGTCGTATTTAGTGTAATTTGCAAAAAAAAGTTTATAAATGGATCTTATCCCTATACTTAAATATAAGGTATTGAGGACTTAATTCCCCATCTTAACGATGGTAAAGAAGCATATCTTAGAATAGCCGAGTGTAATTTATCCTTATTTATAAAATTTGTTACATTATAAGTTTTTAAGCAAATATAGTATATATATTAACATTCTTCTTCGCATGCAGGAGGCAAGAGGAGGGTTTGGATCGTAACTGCAACAGTTGGAGTTCTTTTCCTAATCATATCATGCATCACGTGCTTTGTGTTGCGGAGAAAACTCAAAGAAAGAGGTAATCTCGTATGGGAATTCAAATAAAGTTGAAGATCAGATACAATAATCTTATCAACAACACAATTTTTGCATTGAAGTGCTAATAGGACCATCTGAATTCCGATGGAGCCATCTTTTCTAACTGTTGACCATAGGTAGTATTGAAGTTTTTACATATGATGTGCAGTTCGAGGAAACAAAGTAATTTCCAATGCATACAATGAAGGAAGAGAACAGAGGAAAGAAGAAAGGACAAGTAATGATATGCATGTATTCGACTTTATAACCATTCTTGAGGCAACTGACAATTTTTCTTTCACAAATAAGATCGGGGAGGGTGGCTTTGGACCTGTATACAAGGTAACAAATTCTTACATGGAAAACAAATGAAGTCAAATGTTCAGACATAAATAAACAAAGTTTAAATTGGTTTTGTTCAAAAGTGTTTAGTTGAAGACTAATTGAGTTATTTTGAGGTTGCGGATTACTGTGCATTGATAGAAACGGCATTTGCCAAGGAATGATTTATGTGCACAGTGATAGCAAAACAGCAAGAGAGAGATTAGTCCCATAATTTTAGGTTTTACTTCTTATTTATGGAGTTTATCTATGGGTAACGGTGTTCTGGATCTTTCGTGGCGTTTGTGCGGCCTCAAGTCCAATTGTAGGGATTGTCATTAATAAAGGATTCTCTTCCTTATTTGCTTGACTTTCCTTTGATGTTAAGTCCAATTGTAGGGATTGTCATTAATAAAGGATTCTCTTCCTTATTTGCTTGACTTTCCTTTGATGTTTCGCGTTTTAAAGTATGGGCTTCCCATAACAGTTTTCATTGTTCAATTTTCTTATTCAGCCTCATCAAAGTATTCAGTATGCTTGTACTAATTAAGCACTTAGAGCTAAATAATGAGATTTAACTTTTTGCAGGGGAAACTGCCAAATGGTCAAGAAATAGCTATAAAGAGACTTTCCACAAGCTCGGGACAAGGGTTGGTAGAGTTCAAAAATGAAGCTATGCTAATTGTAAAACTCCAGCACACTAATTTAGTGAGGCTTCTAGGTTTCTGCATTGAAAGAGAAGAAAGAGTATTAGTCTATGAGTACATGCCCAACAAAAGCTTGAATTTATATCTCTATGGTATGTAGATTTCCTGGTCAAATATGTTTATGCCTTCTGCTCAATTTTTTTCATTTATACCTTAGATTATTATATACTAAGCTTTTCTTCAAAGTAGATTCCAACAAAGGAAACATGTTAGAATGGAATACACGATTCAGAATTATTGAAGGTATTGCACAAGGACTTGTATATTTACATCAGTATTCAAGATTAAAAGTGATACATAGAGATTTGAAAGCTAGCAACATTTTACTGGACAATGAGATGAATCCAAAAATATCAGATTTTGGTATGGCCAGAATATTTGGATTGACAGAATCTGAAGAAAAAACCAATAGAATTGTTGGGACATTGTAAGTATCTATATGATAAAATTCGGGAGAGTGACCATTTTGTCACGTTTGGACAAAAAAATTACCAAACTGCCACACCAACAGTAAATTTTGCCAAAATGCCACGCGGCATAATTCGCTACACAGTGTAGTGAATTATGCATGCAAGTAATTCGCTACACAGTGTAGCGAAATATGCACGTCAGAACCAAAAAGTGTCATGTGTCAAAATTGTTGAAATTCGCTATCCCGTGTAGCGAATTTCAACAATTTTGGACATGGCATTTTTTGGTTCGGAGCATCTTGACGTGGCATATTTCGCTACACTGTGTAGCGAATTACTTGCATACATAATTTGTTACACTGTGTAGCGAATTATGCCGCGTGATATTTTGGCAAAATTTACTGTTGGCGTGACAATTTGGTAGTTTTTTTGTCTAAACGTGACACTTTGGTCAGTATCCCATAAAATTTTACTCTATCATTTTCTTTTTCCAAGCACTATAATATTTTTTGATGGATTAATGATATTTTTTCAGTGGCTATATGTCTCCAGAGTATGTCATGAGGGGTGTCATCTCAACTAAAACTGATGTATATAGTTTTGGAATCCTGCTTCTGGAGATTGTGAGTGGAAAGAAAAATAGTAGTTATTATCCACTCAATCTTATAGGATATGTAAGTTACATCAAACCATGCAATAGGTACGACAAAAACTTGATTGATTGGGTTAAAAAATAAGAAAATGCATTTGTTTCAGGCATGGCAATTATGGAACGAAAGGGAAGGTCTAAAGCTAATTGACTCAGTGTTGGATGGGTCATACCCTCACATCCAAGTGTCACAGTGCATTCATATAGGTCTCTTATGCACTCAAGATCAAGCAATGGACAGGCCCACTATGCTTGAGGTTGTTTCTTTTCTTTCAAATGAAATTGCCCAATTACCTCCACCTAAACAGCCATCATTTTGTACCATCACATCCATGGAGGAGCTAGAGTGGCATAAAAGTTGTTCTATTAATGAGATAACAATCTCGGTGACGTCGGGTAGATAAAATGGCATAAGGAAGAAACAAGATTTATTGGAAGATTAGAGAGCTGTTGAAATTATTGTATATAGAGTGGTCTAATATATAAGATAAAGTCTCACATCATGTAATTTTTATCTGTATTCTCTTTTACTTAGTTATATATGCAGATTACTTCCTATGTCTTTCGCTTTCCTCTTTCTTAACAGAGCAAAGGTGAAAATAAATTAATCGCATTTTTTCAATGACGCAGTGTTCTTTGATATCAGTGTCAAATTTGAAATTTGACACTCGTCTGAGAGTCGTTAGATCAAAAAAAATCAATGACTCTGATTTGTAAGCATGTGATACCATTGATCTTTTTTGATCTAACGACTCTCAGATGAGATGTCAAATTTCAAATTTAACACTAGTATCAAAAGATCTGCCTCTTTTTCAATATATTTTGATGAGATGTTCAAAAGTCTCCATGAGAATTATGGGTTGACTAGTAATCACTAGAAACAGATAAACACTGCTTGTATATATGTTTTCATGTGAAAATGCCATTTTAATAAACGACTTGTAATTTCTCATGTTGTATCAGATATGCAAGTTTTCCTACAGAGAGAGAAAGGCATGCGGCCCACCTTAAAGAAAAAAATAAAAAATAGAAAAGTGATTGACACGGACATCGAAGTGAGAGTGGTAGGAGAGGGGATTTCTCATGCAACATGATAAATCTTTTTCCCTTTAATAAATGATAATATTTTGTACTAAGGATATCCATACCATCAATTTACAAGAAATAAATTACAAATTTTGCATCTGACGCTATGAATATAAATTGTACAATTATAATTTATTGTTAAATATATGACATGTTAATTATAATTTGGGGTGAAACAAATAAGATGATTCATTAAAGACCTATCACCTATGACCTAACCTGCATTAAACCTCACATTAAATAAGTTAAGAATTTTTAAAAGCCAAATTAGCTAAAAAAAGGTCATTTTTTAGGTTATCAAAAATAGACTAATCTATTAAGAAAATATATACTATATTATTATTATATTAATTTTTTTTTGTAATCTTAAAATTAAATACTTATTAGCTTATTCAAAGGCTAAGTCTTCGTCTGCATGTTTAGGTGTATTAAATTAGGGTAGGTGTATTAAATTAGGGTAATGTTTTTCCACTTTCACATGACACAAGTAATTTTCATACAGACACATAAAAGTGAGCCTATTAATTCTTTTATTTTTCTTTTATTTTAAAAATAGTGGCCCCTATATTTGATTGTCTTATGAGATGACCTAAGAATTTTTGTGCAAGATAATACTTTTTTCCCATTAACTTATTGAAAGGTGGGTCTGTTACTCAATTTATAAACTTTAATATAAAGTGAATATTGGAATAAGCTTTCAAGGCAGATTGAACTTTTGAAAAAGTTAGATAAGGTTTAAAAAATACATATATCAAATAAATAGGAAAGATCTAGATCTATATTATGGAAACAAGTCAGATTCTTTACACTCTTAATTATAATTCAGAAATTCACCATTGTCTCACTCAACTATTAAATTTGATTTTTTTTTAATGATAACAATTCCTACAATGAATAATTAATGACAATATAGTTAACGTGCTACTATGAGAATGAATGCGATTTGCGATGGATAATGGAAAAAGAGACAACTAAAGAATTAGTCAGTTTTGGAAGCTAACAAAACTTAATAAATGTACCATAGACATCGAATATCCAACTTACGAAACGTTGACAAATCTATTTGAGAAAAAGAACCAATTAACGTACAAAATTAAGAAAAAAGTTATCAAGAAATAAATGAATGACAATTACTACTGTCTGTCGTTTTATTTTTGACCTCTTCTTACTTAAATTGCATTGAATCTTTTGCCATCTCTTTCTTTGGCCATTTTTTTCCACCACTCAACCCAATGAATTTCATTGCTGGGGTTATTGGTTATATGACATTTATTAATTTATTTATTTTGTACTTAATTATGCATGATTGTTTATCATTTTAATCTATAATTCTTATTTATTTTTCAATTAATAGTAAAAATTAAATTCTTAATTATATAATAATATTTTCCGCTGTTTCTTTTCATTTTATTTTTGCTCATTGACTTTGAATTTTAATTTATTTCAGTAAAAATGTGTTTGTTTTATTTTATTTTCTCAAATAATAATCATCTCAAAAGCATATTTTTAATACCTCGTTGGATCAAAAAAGAAAAATTGCCTTAAGAGTTTTTATGATATTTTTAGTTTGAATATTACTTCAAGAGGCAGTTATGTAATTACAAAATTAAAGTCCCAGATTCTTTCGGATGGATAATTGAGAAAGAGTCTACTATAGAATTTGTCAGCTTTGGACGCTGAAAAAAAAACTATTCTCACGTTACATGAGATAAATTTTCTCTTATACATATTCTTCGATAATTGTACAACCTTTTTCTTTTCTTTTCCTTTATTTTTTCAGGTGGTGGAGCCCATAAATTTATCTCTATGACATGAGATAACTATCTCCTTTAACATGAGATTAATAAAATCAAAAAAAAAATGCTAGTCTAAGATAGCAATTTAATAGTGACTTAGTTGACAAGTTAGGTTGATAACAAAGGCTTAATAGTTAGATGAGAGACAATTTGGATTCGATTTCAATCGGGCGAGTGAAGATTTTTAACTGTAATTATATCTTGACTCGAGATTTATCCTATAACCGATTCAAAAAATTGAAATTTGTGAAAATTTCTGAGAGGTCGATTTACCTCAAAAAATATTTAGGGTCGGAATGGTGAAAAGAAAAATTCCAATTCACATGAAATGTACCATAGATATCCATCATCCAACATAGCACGATAAATCCATCTGAAAAAGGAGCACTAATTAATTCGCATAAAAAAATAAGAAAAATTCTCAAAAAAATAAAGGAATGACAGATGCTCTGGCTGTCGTTTTGTTTTTGACTTTTCTCACGATGGTGGAGCTGGATGGAGTACTTTTGCATTAATTCTTTCTCCCGTCAACCCCATTCATCTCGATCATTAGTTCACTGAGTATGCAACATTTTGACAAGTCTAAATGTAAGTATTATTATACAAAGTTTTCTACTTTCGTGATACTATTTCTTTTGATTTCTATATTTTTTTTAATAAAAAATTAAGCCAATGGTCAATAAGCACAATATTTCACGTTTTAATTATGGGTTTTATTAATCTCACGTTAAAGGAGTTAAGTTATTTTATGTCATAGATATAAATTTGTGGGCTCCACCATCTGAAAAATAAAAAGAAAAGAAAAGAAAAAAGTGACACAGTTATCGAAGAATGTATAGGAGAGAAAGTTACCACATGTAACATAAGAGTAGTATTTCCCTTTAATTATATATAATAACTAGGCACATCATTACACAAATTTATCAACTCCAAGTTCCTAGTGTAAAGCAGAGCTTTAATTTGTCTTCTCATGTATGTGCTATGCTCCTCAATCCATCAAAATCAATTTCATTGTCAAAATATTATGTCTTTTCTCATATTTCCATATTGAGGGCGGAAATAATACTTCAATTGATGACATGGGTAACTGTCTGATTTCATATTCAGGCTTGGACCTTGGTCATTGACACTGTTATCATAATTATGAGTTATTGATTTGTCAACTTGCTATAAGATTGGACAGCAGCTATTGAAAAGTGGTAAATAGCCATTCCACCCAAGACTTGTAAATAGCCCTTAATTCGGACGACGTTAATATTATTTTATGTTAGGAGGGCAAGTGGGAGTAGTAGGTTTGATACAGTATCTTAAACCCGCGACAAAACTTTGGGATATTGAGTATAAGTCCTTATAATTATATGATCTTGACATATTTTCATTTTTTAATTATCATATCTAAAATTCGAACAATCTTCCAATTCCAACATGGAATTAAAGAACCACCACAATGAAAGAAAAAAGTTAACTAGCTTATGAGAGAATAAAGACAGACAGGCCATGATGCCTATATAAAACATACTAGAGGTGTCAAAAGAATAGGCCCGTTCAGTCGTACTAAATAATTTTATATCTGGGCTGGCCAAACTTGGGCCTGACCCAAGTCACTCTACTACGAAATATTGACCAAAAAGTTATGAAGGATGATACTTTATACAAACTTACATTTACACACTTATTTCGTATTCTGAGAAATAATTGTTTCTGTATTGTCAAGAAAGTCTTTTCAAACTTTGGTGACCAATAAAATTCTCACAATTGATGTTCATAACTATAAATTTTGGAAAAAAAAACTACTCTTATACTGTTGGAGAGTAGTTCTCTTTCCTATAAATTCATCGATTTTGGTGTTGTTCTTTTTTTTATAAGTGAGTGGACCACATCACATGGTTGTATCTATAGTAAGAGAGAAGATGTCTCATGTATCATGAGATTAATAAAATTCATAAATTTTATCTAACACCCCGCTTTCCAATGTTATGCACTTGTGCTAGGTGTTGGGTGATGGTTCTCAAAAATTGAGATTCATTCATTATTTATATACTCTTAAATTTCCCTTTTTACTATTAAGTTTTAGTGTTTTATTCCAAGTTTGTCTTCAAGAGCAATTTATGATTAAACAAGGTTGAAGTTGTGGAGCAACTCGTAGTTTTGGAAATCATGTAGCAACTCACAATTCTGTGCAATTTCTGAAAATTGTTTCTCATTTCCAGGAGGCCCAATGACCATTTAGAATTAAAACAAACTTGGAGAGAAAGAAAGAAGAAAGAGAAAAGGGAGAGAATAAAGCAAAAAGAAGCAGAAAAAGCATTGTGCCAACATCCTTTTTTTTTTTTTTCCAGAAAAGCAACCTATGTTGGTTGACATGTCAGTAGAGCAAAGGGGAGAATTGAGTAGTGTCCTTGCAACATCACAACACCAAAATGCAACAAAAGAACGCAGAAAAGAAGTTTAGAAGGAATTAAGGATTGACTTGGTAGGAGCAGCGTCACTCATCAGGAGCAACTGATGAAATCTGCACAATTGATCAAATCAATGGCCAAGATAACACCTTTAAGGAACCTTTCACCTATAAATACTGAAGAAATGACTACCTTCAGAAGCTTTCGGCACTCTTAGAGAGGACTCATTGTCCTCATTAGGATTTTCTTCTATTCTTATATTTTAATTTTCTTTTTGTAAGTTGGTTTTCATTATACTCCTTAGTATGAGCTAAGTATTTTTAGTAGGCAAGGTGAAGTAGAAGTACCCATCTTTGTCTTAGGTTGAACTTGTAATGAAAATATGTTTTGTCTAATGAAATGTGAGTGTTTCTTGGAATAATGTTCTAATATTGTGATACCCCTTGGTTTGCAACCTCATCCGAGGACCACTTGGTCATTGAAACCCTCACAAGACAATGTGGAGCAACATTAGAAGTCTTAGGGTATTTTACTCTGAGTTAGAGGAATACCCGGAAGGAGAGGAACTGTCATATGTAAATCACTTTTCCTGGCGATCCCTTCAGTCATGCTCTTCTGAGAAGGCAAATATGATCTCCCTTGAGTTTCAACTAGAGATTCCTGAAGTAGTCTAGAGCAAGTAAGTCATGTTTGTTTCAGTTCACTTAGGGAGGAAAAGACGTGTAGATAGAGAAATATGTCTCCATACCCAGAATACCTGCTGGGAGCATATTTAATTTTTGAAAACCTATGACATTGTAGGAACGACCACGAGGGAGAAAATACCCCCCTAATCCTACGACTTTTTAGTTTTGAGTCTTTGTTATTTTATTTCTCTTTATTTACTTGTTTGAAAAATATAGGAATTCCAAAAAGAATTATTGTTTTGCTCTCTGTTTTTCTCACTATTCTCACTATTACTGTTGCTCTTGATTTCCTTTCTCTCCGTTATGTTGCTCTTAACTTCCACGTTTTCCAAATTCCTTCAAGGCAAGGTTCAATAAAACTGAAGGGAGAAACCTAGTTCTTAGTCACTCATATTCTTTGGCCCTCTGTTCAACCAGCTGGTGATAAGTGCTTGTTGGCTAACCCTAGTTTGAGAACAAAATTGGCTCCTTGAAGCGAATTTCTCTTTACTTATTTTTGCTCTCTGTTTTCTTTATCTTAATTACATTTCTCTTAAACGTCACTTTTACAATTGTTCCCTAAGGACGATAATTCAAGGCTCATAACAGACCTTATATTACTTGATGCGCATCCTTGCGCATTTTGGGTATATTTGATCTTTACATTATTAAAGTCTGCTCGAATAGAATATTTGCTCTGCACTATTTTTGCTCCCACGATTCCCTGAGCACATCTTGGCCCAACGAGTAATTGGCGTCATTGCTGGGGATCATTTGGCAAAAGAGATATTTTAAAAGAAGTATTTTTGTTTGTAAAGTTTGAATTTTTATTTTATTCTTGTTTATATTCATTGTTTTGTTCTATTGCTCCTAATTTATGACCATTGTTTATGAACATTGAAGCTAATGAACCCACTCTTGAATTAATTTTGTTTGGTCCAGAACTAGAAAAAACATATAGGAATAGAAGAAGAATTCAAAGAGTTTGGTGAGAAATGGCTGAAGTTTATAATAATGGTAATGATGGGAACGATGGAAATAATAATAATAATCATGGAAGAGGACCAAATGAACATAGAGGACCATCTTTGAATGTTATGACAGTATTTTTTAGACATGGTCCTAATAGAGGATACATTCTACCTCCATTGAGTGAGCCTAATTTTGAAATCAAGCCTGTAATGTTTCAGATGATCATGAATGTTGGACAATTTCGTGGACTACCTTTAGAAGACCCTAATGATCATCTAGAAAAATTTATTGAACTGATTGATAATTTTAGAGTTCAGGGAATTACTGATGAAAATATACGTATGAGAATGTTTCCTTTTTCTTTGGATGTAAAGCAAAAAAACGATTGAAGACTTTTCCCCCAAATTTAGTAACGAATTGGGAGCAACTCAAGGAGTAGTTTGTTGCACGTTTTTTCTCCCATACAAAGCAAGCTCAAGTGAGAGCAGACATAACATCCTTACAGGTGTATGATGGAGAGAGATTGTATGAAGCTTGAGAGCGATATAAAGACTTGTTGAGAAAATGTCTCCGCCATAGAATTTTTTATTGTGGAATCATTCACACCTTTTACCATGGATTGACCGCACAACTCAAAACAACCATTGATGCAGCTACTGGTGGAGATTTGCTTGACTATACCTATAATGTTGTAGACCTCCATGTTGTGTGCTCCCTCCTTGGAAGAGGAAAATTCGATGATGCCAAGTTTGAAGTTCAAGATGCACTAAGAGTGAAGACACTGAATGTTAGTATTGATAGTCTAGAGGGTGGGTTAGATTGCATTTTCAGACGTTTGGTCTAAAATAGAGTGTCACTTCTTACTATGCTTATTCATTAGCACAATAATGGGTGAAGCATCAATTATTCCATTCTAAATGTGAATAAGAGTGATCATGTAGTCCGCATTTCAAAGGATTTGCTATCCACAAATCAATACATGTTTAAATGAGAGTATCGACGTGATTCAGAGTTACATTATGTCTTCGAGGAAAGTTAAGTTGACAATTTTTTTTTTTTTTTATGTCTTAATGGTAAGACTTTACTCAAGAGTGTATTATCAGTAAGACATAGTGTAATTTGTAAATAAAAAGTTTGTAAATATAACCTTCCCCTGTGTCTTTTCAAATTTTTTATATTCTAGTTCATTTTTATTTCTTTCTTTTTGAATTTTGAATTTCCAATTAGCAAAGCAAATCAAGTATTTGTTTTCTTTCCCTTAGAAATATAATGACTTTTCAGATTTTGTTTTTTGAATTTGAATACGAAATCATATTTTTATTTACTTTTTTTAATTAATAGATATTTTTGCTTGATTTTTTATCACAAATTTAGATATGATATATGGTTCAATACTATACAGCGATATACGATCTGATACAAGATCCATTCCGATACGTATCCAGAGATAAAATAAAAATAAATTGTATTGAATTTTTAAAATTAATCGTAAAAAAGTTTTTTGTAAAATCAAAATTAATTTAATTGTATTCAATTTTTATTATAAAATTATTTTAAACATTTATACACATGCATACGTGCACATACATATATAAAATAATTTGACAATAAAATCTTCGTAATCTATACATATTTAAATTTTTTTATCATACTTATAAAATAAAATAAGATTTTCATTCTTACATTAAATTTACAATAAACATTAAATTTATACTCATATTTTAAAGTTAAATTTATATTTTAATCTGTTTTATGAAATTGTTTGCAGTGATATTTATTGCGGTCATGAACGATAAAAAAGGTTAATATTTATCATGTTATAAGAGATACTTTTATTTTATATATATATATATATATATATATATATATATATATAAATATATGAGACTTAAATAAATCATATGAAAAGAAAAAACAAAAAAGAAATATGAATATCACAGAGATAAAATTATTTTATCGGAACCAATGTTTTAAAAATCAGATCGAATCGAGTAAATTAACCCGAGTCCCAATGAACCACTAGGTTCTTCCGTTTGAGAATCCCTTTGAATCGGTTATACAATTAATCCAGTCACGTCTCGATGACATGAGAAGTTACATGAAACCGGTTTGGACCGATCAAATTATTTTTTTTTGAATGAAGAGTTATAAAATAAACGAGTTGTCACCAAAAACAACCCTAAATCACTAGGATATCTCATCTCATCGTCCTTCGCCGTTCGGTTGTTGCAACAACGTAAGAGTTGGATTGCAACCCCTAGCGTGAATGTTGGTAAATAACCTCAAATCTGATTGACTCACGATTATGTTTGGCTTCAGATTCATATATTTTATAAAGTTATTTTCGTCATTTCAACACATTTTCCCATCAATATTTTACTTTGAACCAAACATAGATTTTATAAAAGTTATCTAATTTTTCCGATTAAAATTTTTCAACCAAACAACTTTTTTTTTATATTTTCCTACCAAATTCACTTTCCTACTATTTCCCTCTGAATATCATTTCCCTAATATTCATAAAATTTCTCCTCAACCAAACACCCGCTAAGAAACATAATGACAATTAGATTTTGTTTTTTGAATTTGAATACGAAATCATATTTTTATTTACTTTCTTCAATTAATAGATATTTTTTGCTTGATTTTTGTATCGTAAGTTTAGACATGATACATGATTCGATATTTTATCATACGATACAATGATATACGATCCGATACAAAATCCATTTCGATACGTATCGCGGAGGTAAAATAAAAATAAATTGTATTGAATTTTTAAAACTTATTGTAAAATTAAAATTAATTTTATTTTATTCAATTTTTATTATAAAATTATTTTAAAAATTTATACACATGTATACGTGCACATATATATAAAAAATAATTTGACAATAAAATTTTCGTAATCTATACATACTTATTTAGATTTTTGATCATACTTATAAAAAAAAAAAATTCATTCTTACATTAAATTTACAATAAACATTTAATTTATACTCATATTTTAATGT
>JAVKPL010004979.1:0-23402 GCA_032173675.1 Gastrolobium villosum | reverse complement strand
ACTTCAAGCTCTTGTGATCTGTGTACACCTTACAAGTGGAGCCATATATATAATGCCTCAATATTTTCAGAGCAAAAACCACAGCAGCCAACTCCAAACCATAGGTGGGATAATTTTCTTCATGCAACTTCAACTGCCTTGAGGCATACGATATCACCTTTCCGTGTTGCATCAGAAAACAACCAAGTCCATTTTTGGAAGCATCACTAAAGATCTCAAACGCGCTCGTTCCTGATGGCAATGTTAAAATCGGAGCTGAAGTAAGACGCTTATTGAGTTCTTGAAAAGAGACCTTACAAGATTCATCCCAGTGAAACTTCGTTGTTTTACGTATTAACCTTGTTATTGGCTGAACTGTCTTCGAGAAATCCTTCACAAATCTTCTATAATAACCTGCCAAACCGAGAAAACTCCTGACTTCCGCAATATTTGTAGGCCTAGGCCATTCAGTGATAGCTTTAATCTTTGCTGGATCAACATAAACTCCTTCTTGAGATATTACATGACCCAAAAAGGCAACCTTCTCTAGCCAGAACTCACATTTTGAGAGTTTTGCATACCATTTCTTTTCTCTTAGAATATCCAATACAATCCTCAAATGTTGCTTATGCTCTTCCCTCGTCGTGGAATACACCAAAATACCATCTATGAAGACCACCACGAATTGATCTAAGTATTGCTTGAAGGTTCTATTCATCTGATCCATAAAAGCTGTCGGAGCATTCGTTAAGCCAAAAGGCATGACCGTATACTCATAGTGCCCATATCTGGTACGGAAAAGCCATCTTTGGGATGTCGTCTTCCTTGATTCGTACTTGATGATATCCAGTCCTCAAATCTATATTTGAGAACATACCTGCTCCTTTCAATTGATCAAACAAGTCTTCAATCCTTGGAAATGGGTATTTGTTCTTTATGGTGACTATGTTCAGATCCCTATAATCAATACACAACCTCATACTCCCATCTTTCTTTCGCACAAACAAAACTGGAGCTCCCCACGGCGAAACACTCGGCCTTATGTACCCCTTGTTTAACAGTTCTTCAAGTTGGGCTTTTAACTCCTTCAATTATGCCGGAGCCATCCTATATGGCGCTTTTGATATCGGTGCAGTACCGGGCATAAGATCGACAGCAAACTCAACTTCTCTAATAGGTGGCATACCAGGAATCTCTTCGGGAAAAACATCTGCATACTCTTTGACCACGGGTATTTGTTCAATCTTCTCCTCGAGAGTTAAGTCGCGTACGTTGCACAAATAAACAGGGTGTCCCTTTATAAGTAAACTCTTAATAGTCATAGCAGAGACTATCTGAATGGAAGGTCTGGGTACAACACCTTTATAAGAGAGATATTTCCCTTTTGGTCCCTTAAAAGATATCTTTTGCTCCCTACAATCTAGCTTAGCCCTATACTTGCTAAGCCAATCCATTCCCAAAATAACATCAAAATCCGCCAAGTCAAACTGGACTAGATCAGCTGGTAGCTCAGAACCAACTATACTAATCGGAATATTTTCATAAACATTGGAGCAAGAGACAACAGCTCCAGAGGGTAAAGTAATATTGGTTGAGAAGGTAGAAGATGGTACCATTCTCGTTTTCTCCACAAAAGAGGATGAAATAAAGGAGAGCGACGCACCGATGTCAAACAATATATAAGCAAATACAGATCGAAGTAAGAAGGTACCTGTAATAACATCTGGGTTTGTCGCAGCCTCAGTGTGATTCATGACATAGATCCTTCCTTGACTCCCTGTGGTTTGATTAGCAGCATTCTGACCTGTCGCTCGATTTGCTCTAGCTCCTTTGTTGGGATTTCCAGTAGTGGCATATTGTCGATTTCCTCCATTTCCATTTTGAGAGTTCTGCTGCTAGCGGGGCTGATTGTCATTGTTCCTACCCCCTTGGTTGTATTCCCATTTTGTCCTCCATCTGGTTTTGGTTGTCCTCCTTGAGAGCCTGATTGCTGATTGAATCCCCTGACAGTACACTGGTGAGCCTTGTGCCCCTTGCCACCACACTGAAAACAAGTTATAAGTTCTCCATTGCACCTCTTCCCGCGGTGTACCTGCTTGGCGCTACTTTATAAGAGTATGGTTTTGTTCCTTGAACCTGGATCTTGAGTTGATTCTCGCCATAATTACCTCTGTGAGCATACTTTTGTCCCTGTGGTTGTTTGTCACTCCATTTATTGCCTCTGTTATCATAATGAGGCTTCTTATCACCGCTAACTTGTTGAGGACCACTGCCAAATTGCTTTCTCTTGTTCCTTTCCATGACTTCCTCTTCAGTTTGTAAGATGTCAAAAATGTTCAAAGCTCGTTCATAAGCTTCCTGGAAGGTCTGTGATGGTATACCTCCCAAGGACTTCTGAATTTTGAATGTCAGCCCTTTTTCATACTTACGTGCCCTGTCCCTTTCCGTAGAAATAAGATTTGAAGCAAAACGAGAGAGCTCAATGAACTTGTCAGTGTACTCCTACATTGTCATCTTTCCTGCCATCCTGAACCTTGCAAACTCTTCCTGTTTCTGCCACTTAATTGCGTCGGGGTAGAATCTATTTAGGACTCGTTCCTTGAAAATCTCCCAGTTAAACCCCTCTTCAGCTATGTAGCCCGTCTTCACCGTGGACCACCAACTATCTGCCTCCTCTTTCAGATAAAATGAGCCAATGCTAATCTTCATGTTCTTGGGACAATTTGTCACTTCATACAGCTTTTCCATGTCGCGGATCCAATTTTCAAGAGCAACTGGATCGATAGTCCCTTTGTAAGTGGGTGGATGATGAGACGCCACTCTCTTAAATATGGTATTCTCATCATTAGCCTGATGGATGTTCTGTTGTCCAAGTGCTAAAGCAAGATCTTCAATAGCCCTCAGACGTCGGTCCATTTCTTCAGCAGCAGCGTTGTTTGCAGCCATTCTAGGGTTACGACGGGTATAGTACCTGATCGTATGTTTTTAAAATTTTAAGTGTTTGAATTTATTCTCATAGTCAATTCTAATTATCACTTCCCTCATCTCATACATTGGTATTATGTATCAGATAATGCATTATAAATTCAAACAATAAACCAATTTCTTTAAATAAATAAATAATAAGAATTTCATCATTCATCTTTATTCAAAGAAAGGAAAAATTACATCCAGAAGAAACCCTTTTAGCCTATAGAAAATTCTATTCATTTGCTAAAATAAAATTTACAAGTCATAACAAGTCACAAAATAATTTCAAACATGCAATTATTACAATTTCAAATAAATCTTATTTAAAGGACAAGAAAATAATCCTTCACTACCCATCTTTCACGTTAAATATTTTTTTTATTTAAAATTTATTTTATTACTTATGTTCTTATTTATTTATTTAACTCTGGGATCTTTGATCCCTTGAGTTAGTATCAAAACTGAACCCAAGTTAAACTCAGGGCTCTGATACCATTTTGTAACACCCCAAATTCTAAAAATTTATAATAGCATAAATAATTTCAATATTTTTTATAAATAACAGCGGAAGTTCAAAATATTCAAATTTTGGAAGTGTTACCGTCGCACTTGTACTATGGACAGGTGCAAGGCTAAATTTATTACATTAAAAATAAAACTAAAGACTAAAGTTTAAATAAAGGAAATATGTCTTATGCATTTATTTAAAACTCATAAAATTTCTAAACTTAGAAACTAGCTAGAAACATCCGAATCGTGAACTCACTGCCCTCAGCTAGCCCTATCCTTTGCAACATGCTTCACTGAAAATCTACTCCCTCATGAAGGATCATTCGAGTTAAACAAACACAAAAGTCAGCAAAGCTGGTAATCCAAATCCGATATACAAAAATAAATAAATAAAAATGTAACCCATAATAATCCAATAAAATAATATAACTCAAAAATTCAAATCAAATATCAAACTTGTTATTAAGTATATTAATCTTTATTTAATCCATCTAGTCTATTTTGTGGGAAGAGAACCATGGTAGACCCGGGGAACCCTGCCAGTCTACCCTGTGACCCGGGAAACCCTGCCAGTCACAACAAATCACTTTGGCCATGATCAATTCACATCTTCCTAGTGTGCACACCTCTTCCCAAAGTTGCTACTAGTATCCCGGGGAACCCTGCCAGACACCACTTTGGGAAGAACGAATATAATCTTTTTTCACATCAGCTTCACATCGGAGGGATAAAACCCAAAAATTGTGTTCATCACTTTGGGAGGTATCATCTCAAAGCTATCCTCCCACTATTAATTATTATTATTTTAAATACAAACATAACAAAATTTTCCAATTTATCTCAAATATATGTAATATATATTTTCTGCAGCGAATAATTAATTTCCAATTTACCAAAACATATATATATATATATTAGTGCCTTAATTTATAAAGTAAGGCACATAATATAAAAAAAAAAAATTGTAACTAAATTCATATAACTAAAAACATGTATTTGAAATATGTTCATCACGTAAATCGAAAAAGGCAGAATTGTAAATATATGTAACTTGAAAGAAACGAATCAGATGGTAGATGGTGAACATACATCTAATCTAATTGAAAGTGACGCACAAAAATCGAGAAAGGAGGTTTTTGTTTTGTGAACTATATATACATATATAAAAGCAACGACAATTACAATTCGAATTCAATTAAAGAATTCCACAGAAATCGAAAGAAATGTGCAACGAAATGTGTACATGCAGTTCCGAGTTCGGCAAAAGCAAATTGAGTAAACATTTGTAAACGAATATATACAGATAGTAATTATCAACAAAATCAAATTTATAATGAACATAATTATATATACAGGACAACGCAATTATTTGGGATTAGGATTACATACAATATATTTCATATAAAATAACCCTATGATATATATTTAGGATCATAATTACCCTATCAAAATTCATATAAAACTAACCTAAGACTTCTAAGGATTAGGATTAAACATAACAAATTACACATAAAAATATAATCTAAAAATACCCAGGAATTAGAATTACCTGGTCTTCGTTTTTGCTAACTTCTAGAAGAAAAGTAATTTGGGGCAGAGAACCGGTTGATAATCAGAAAAATATAAAAATTGAAAATAATTAAAATAAACTTTTTGGAGTGAGAAGAGAGAGAAAGTAGTAGAGGAGAAATGTTAAAGAGTGAATTGATTTGGTTAGGCTAGGCCTCTATTTATAGTTGAAGTTTCGGGCTTATACATTACTGACTCCATGTTGACTCATCATATCTAAACAATTTATGTTTGTTGACTCATCCTAATCCAATCAAATATTACCAATCAAATAATCAAACATTAAAACATAATGATCAATCAAATAATCACAATTTATCACCCATTATTATTATTACTAATTTATAATTTGTTACTATTATTAATTTATTGTATTTTAAATTACTATTATTTTTTCTTGGATATTACAATTAATCCAAAATCAAGTGGCTGTCGTATATTAGCTACCACAATTTTTTCTTGATTCTTCCTTCCTTTTTGGGTTTCAAACTCTTCCTCAATTGAATTTTTCTTCATAACAACCTTTGTTCTCTGCTTCAGCGCATGTATCTCTTCCTCGGTCTCTATGTCCTCTTTTCCTTTCATGGCTTCTTCTCCTTCAAATACTGGTAACTCTAATTTCTTCTCACGAACTTTAGAACCATAAAATTCTCTATCATTCTTACAACTTGAAACTCTTTAATGCCGCTGCAAACTTCTTTCCCTATTTAGTTGAGAAACGTTCTGCAAAATCTCGTCAAGGAGTCTCATTATCTATGTGTGGGTCTCCTCCGCTTTTCTCATCTTCTCCAAACCCTCAAATTTGTTTTCCATTTTTTAATATATCAGTGTGGTTTAAAACCACCTGGATCATATAGCTCTCATACCAACTGATAAAAATTGAAATTCTGTAAGGATTAACATAAAAGAACAAAACACTCTTTTGGCCCAATAAATTGGATTTTTTTGATTTGTATTAAAGAAGAAACAAATTACAATAAGGTAATGAGACAAAACGAAATATAAAAGATTAAACTACTACAATGAAAATATCTACAAATTGCATAAGAAAAAAATGGAAAACGATGAACAGCCCAAGTGCAGTACATTCGAGAGGCGCGCTCTCTCCCAAGTGTGATTTCAATTCCAGCCTCCTTCTTCCTTTTTCCCCTTTTTCTATTTATTCCCACTTCCTACGGGGGGTTGTTGTTCCACGTTGCTAACAACACCCTCCATCACACCTCGTATAATATTCTTTCTAACAAACTAGCTGACTCAACATTAGAAATGACCCTCTGCACCCTTTCCTTCATGATAATAATACACTCATATTGCTGATATCCTATAAATTGAGTTGGTGTACTTTCACAAAAATGTACTTTACAGAGTTATCGTAATTATGATTGTGTACTTTCACCTAGAGATCAGTGGTATGGGAACTAGTTCAAACATGCTATGATCTTATATTTAAATTTCTAGTTCAAACTGTGGAAGAGGTGGCAAAGATAGAAGATAGTGAGATTGAGAGATGAAAGAAGTCAAGTTGAGTGAAGTGCTTTTTTGCCTAAGGAAGGCTCCTCCAGCATAGGCCCTAGATCTTCAGCCCGGGTCCGGGGCTTGCATCCATAATCCCCCCTTTATTCTCTGATACCTACGATCACCTTCTAGTGAAGTGCTCTGAGACCATGACTCCCACATAATTGCTCAGGTCTGTATAAATACAGGTATAATCCCCAAGGGGATTACACTTCATATCCATTACATTCCACAATTCATTCTAGTCTTAGCGCTTGATGCGATGAAAATTTGTTCCTATCTAAGCCCAATTTGATAACAAAAAATCATCTGTTCCCTCATCTGATGAGCAACTTTTGCGCTAAAATCACATGTTTTATATCTTTATGAAAAAAACACAGTGGGGAACAGATGATGATGTAATCCTTTGAGAAATATAGAAAAAAGGGGAACGGATTGGAAACATTGAATACACCTGCTCCACTAACTCTATCTCTATGACCACTTTGCAGGAAACGTTGAAAATAAGTTTCCATAAAGCATAAGGGGTACAACTCTCAAGCAAGAATAAACGTGCATAACAGGGAATGAAGAGTTCTCATTGGCTAAGAGGAAAGCAGAAGAAAAGGAAAATCTCAACAATAAGTGTCCCATCCAGCAACTTGTGTCCCTCTGAGCACTGCTCACATCTCCCCTTTCATGCAGTCAAGAAAACAACTCAATGGAAATTACAAGTTTTGCCACCCACTCTTCTGCCTATAAATAGGACGTCTCAGGACGAAGAAAATCATCAAATTCCTTAAGAAGAGATCACTTAGTTTCTTTTGTAGTTTTTACATTTCAGTTGTATGGTTTTAGCAATAGTTAAGTGACAACAACTTCTCCTCTATTCTGTATCACCCACTTGAGACTCCTCACGAGCAACAACCATACTTCTCCATTTTTATTTTGTTGTAACCTAACTTGTTTCTGATTAATATAACGTGTTATTTCTCTTCTTTTCCATTCGTTATCTCTGAACTGAATCTCGGGTCTATGGGATTTCAGTTTGGAATAATTATGTTTAAAGTATTAGCCATGGGCTAAGTTATTTGTGGAACAGAAAAACTGTGAAGTTCTTAAAGAATTATTTCCAAAACTCTTGTACTGAATCTTTTGTATTTCTCTGATTAAGTATGTTATATTCATTGCGTATCAATGGAAATTGAACGCATACTGAGAAAGGAACTTCCATAAGGAAGGGATTTCAGACAGCTTAATCAGAGGGGGAAAGGAGTGTTGTGGAAACAACACTGCTGGTTGCCTTAGGAATAAAGGACCACCTCGTTCACTGAAGGTCCTGTGCTTAGTAACTGTTGGAGTCAAGGGAGGTATAGGAATATGGAAACTTGTGAGCCATTTAGTCCATGAGTTGAGGAATTAGAGTTGGCAGTGAGAAAACCTGAACAAATTCAGAAGGGTTAAGTCTTGAGTGGAGAATATAGCTATTTAAGAATGGAACAGCGGATCCGTTCCTTGTGTTAAAAACTATTTTATCTCTCCATATTGTTGTCTCTTAAATATTGTTATTGTTATTTTCTTTATTCAATCATGTGACAACAAATCTCCAATGAATACTGTTGTTCCTTCTCTCATCAAGAAGGATTTCATATATAACGACGCGAGGAACTGTTTGCTGTCAGATTGAACTTACTATTCTTGAGGAACGTTGTCAAGATAGTAAGGAACGTTTGACCAAACACATTAATTACTAACTTTTCTTTTCATTTTCATTCTTTTTAAAATAGTTTATGGCATTAATTAGAGTACTATCCTTGTGGGAACGATAATTTGGGCATCAATAGTCTCATTTATTACTTGATGTGTGCACTTGCGCACTTGGGTTGAAGTCAAGAGAACGAATGTCTTTTCTCTTGTTGAATAGTCCTTTATGAGAATATTTTATGCAACCAATAAGTTTACACCCAATAGCGCTCTCACCATGCCCATAATTTATACACACACACTTTTTTGCTATTTACTCATCGAACATTAGCTAGAGGTGCTGGATCCATCATTGACAGTCATCTCTCCCACTTGTATCATAGATACAACTACTAACACCCTTGCTCGACATTGGTGTTCGTGGCATACAAGCTGCAACTACCTCCCGATTCAAGGATACATTTTGTCTTCCATTTGTCCCTATTAAAAAAGCACATTGGCAAGGAAGTTAAGGTCCAAACCTAACTACCACTAGTCAGCAAAAAGGATCATTAGTTGTTGGCTCAACCTGCAGCAGTATTGGAAACTCACATAAAGAAAGGAAAAAAGGAAGTCCTGGTTTATTGGCAAGGCTTCTCTCCAGGAGAAACTACTTGGGAGAATTTAGAATACTTAAAAGCCAAAGTTTCCTGACATTACTCTTCAGGACAAGAGTAAATTTGAAGGGAAGGGAATTACTCTTGAGGATTATGTTAGGAGTAGAATTGACTTAGTCAAGGTGGCTATTTAATTATTTATTGTTGTTAATCTGTTATAGATATTTTCTTAGGCTGTGATAGGATGTTGTTATTTTCTGGTGTTTTGTTATTTTCCGTTATTTCACTCTTTTAAGTGTGAGAATAAAGCCATTGAATTATTATCATCAATTGCACTATGTGCTAGGGGCCAGCTTCCTCAGTTAGACTATTTTGTTTCAGTTTCAAAATAGGTAGAAAACCACAATAAAGACCCCTGTACGTACCATTGGGTATGAAAAGTGGAACGATGATTATGGATACCAAAATGACAGATTTTTTTTTTCTTCCTTAATTGCGTAACCAAATTATCTAACCTACCTCAAAAGGTTTAAACCTTACTAGCTAGAGTAAACGCTCACATATGCCACAATAGTATCTTTAACCTACCTACGAATACAAGGCTCTTGCCCTCGCATATGCACATTTTTCTAATGCAAACTTCATCTCACTTAGAAACTAACTCAAGTGTTAGTGTTCTTACAATTCCACATTACCCCTTGCCGCTGGACCAATGAAGAGGAACAAATCTAGAGAGTCGATTGACTCAAACTATCTTTGGCATAGGAAAGCCAAGAGAATCCATACACCATTCCTGATCGACCCCATGAACAATGGAATTCATACAGTTAGGCAGATGTTACAACCCATCCAAAATCTAGATAGAATATGTCACTACTAAAAAGTGCAAAATTTTCGACGGAAAATTTTTCGTCCAAATTATTGACGGAAATTTCGACGGAAAACTTATTCCATCGAAGATTTTGACGGAAATATTATTCCGTGGAAACTTATCGATGAATTTTTTTTCCATATTGAATTTTTTTTTTAAATATGATAAAAGAAAATGTATTTATGAATTTTGCGACGGAAATCCGATTCCGTGAAAAAATTTCGACGGAAAAGGAATTCCGTCAAAAACCCTTATAAAAATAAATGAAAAAGAAAATAATACTTATGAATTTTTAGACGGATTTCCGATTCCTTCGAAAACCATTTTAGAAATAAATGAAAAAGAAAATAATATTTATGAATTTTTCGACGGAAATCCTATTCCGTCGAAAATTTTCAACGGAAAAGGAATTCCGTCGAAATCCCTTATAGAAAATAAATGAAAAAGAAAATATATTTTAGAATTTTTCGATGGAAATCCGATTCCGTCAAAAAATTCCGACAGAAAAGAAATTCCGTCGAAAACCAAAATAAATGAAAAAGAAAATATATTTATTAATTTTTTGAGGGAAATTAGATTCCGTCTAAATTTTTTGATGAAAAATGAATTCCGTCGAAAACCAAAATAAATGAAAATGAAAAATATATTTATGAATGTTTCGACGGAAATTCTATTATATCGAAAATTTTCGACGGAAAAGTAATTCCTCGAAAACCCTTATAGAAATTAAATGAAAAAGAAAATAATATTTATGAATTTTTTGAGGGAAATCTGATTCCGTCGAAAACCTGAGTCTTCGGCAATCCCACCATGAAGTCCATGGAAATGCTCTCCCACTTCCACTGTGGTATCTCAAGAGGCTTCTGGTGCTCTATCTTCACTGTCTGGCATATAAGGCACTTGGACACGTATACTGCAATATCTTTCTTCATGCCCGGTCACCAATTCTCTTCAAGTCCTGGTACATTTTTGTAGCACCAGGGTGGATACTAAACTGGCCTTTTTGGGCCTCTGCCATAACCTCTTCGATCAACGAACTTCAAGGAACCACAATCCTCTTCTGAAACAACAACAACTCATCCTCATTCCAAGACACACCGTCTTGGTTCTTCACATAGTCAAGGCATTCTCTTTGCACTTTGCGCCTCTTTAATCTTTTCCATCAGCTCATTAATCACTTCTGCTGTTTCCATCTCGAGAATTCCTCCCCCAAACAAGAAAGTCACTGTCAGGTCTCAAAATTTCTCGATCACATCCAAATCACCCATCATCAAACTGGATAGGCTCACGGATTTCCGGCTCAAATCGTCAACTACCACATTGGGCTTGCCAGGATGGTACCTCAACTCAAAGTCATAATCCTTCAAGAACTCCATCCATCTCCTCTGTCTCATGTTCAGCTCCTTCTGGTCAAACAGATACTTCAAGCTCTTATGGTCACTGAACACGGCAAACTTCATGCCATATAAGTAATGCCTCCAAATCTTGAAAGCAAATACAATAGCAGCCAACTCCAAGTCGTTAGTGAAAGTAAAATGGCCTTGAAGGCCGATGCATGTAAGGTGGAAAACAAAAATTTTCACGCGGAAACATACATGCACACAAAGATTCATGCTTTAGGACAACATGATGTTACCTTGTTTTGGCCTGATCAGTCAGGGAGATCAATTGTCAGGTCTGAAGGGTTCAAACCCTCTAATGTTGATCCACACCACCGTTCGTCAATGATGCAAGAACACCTTCTTGCAAGCCACCATATGATCACCACAATGAGGCTTGCTATGCGCCCAATTGGTGAAGGCGGAGGCTAGGTATTGTGTTTGGAAAAATGTAGTGAACTAGCCTACAGAATGGTGCATGAGATGAAAGAGTGTAGGCTAGGTTTTGTGAAAAACCCTAAGGTGAATAATGAGTCCCTTTGTGCGCACACTATAGGTTAATTAGTAGGATGGAATGATAAGATTTTCTTACTTGAAAATCCCACGAAATATGCGCATGGTTGGAGGGAATCAAGGATTTGTTTGCAGTCCAGATACATTGAGTAGTTGCATTCAAATTTGAATCAACTAACTCACTGATTCTCTTAACCAACCAAATCAGAATAGTAGTACATTTAGATGACAAAATGACACTCATTTTGAATTCAAATTTGCGCACCACTTCATCATTGGATAAGATCAAATATCTTTTTTCTTGTTGCAGGGAATATTCCAAAAGATCTCATCTTATCCTTTTTTTATGAAACAACTTTTCATAGCCAATTCAAATTCGAATTCAAACACTTGAATTCAAATGTCCAAACATTCAAATTCAAAATTTCAAATTTCAAATTCAAAATTTAAATTTCAAAATCCAATGGTGACGGTACCTCTGAAAAGGTTCGGAGATCTGTTCGACTGCTGGCGGTCCAATGTATACACACGACCGGTGGTAGGTGGTACCGCAGGTGCAACTTTCGGTGGAAGGGGAACCATCTGAAGCGGAATTGCCTGGACTGCAGCAGCTCTCCCCGTAGAAGAAGGTTAATCTCTGGAATAGTGGCCCTCCTTGCCACAATGGAAACAGATCAGCTGGCCCGTAGCGCATGGCCCAAAGTGAGTCTCCCCGCATCCCGAGCATCTGGGAGCAGGAGGTCTAGCCGTAATCCCCGGAGTCGTAGTCCTCTTGAGCTGATTCGGCGCTTGCCTAGCCGCCAACTGCTTTCCTTTACCTTTGTTCCCAAACTTCCTGTCCCTCCAAGAAGTGGTCCGACGGGAGTCTTTAGGTTCTCCCGAACCTCCACTTCATCCGGCTGCACCACATGCGAAGGATCTGCTATGTACCTCCGAAGCTGAGACACGTGAAACACGTCGTGGATGTTGGCTAGGTTCGGAGGCAAGGCGAGTCGATAGGCAACAGGTCCTACTCTACCAAGGATCTGGTAGGGCCCAATGAACCGAGGGCTCAACATCCTCACTCCGAGTGCCCGTCCAACACCGGTGATAGGTGAAAGTTTCACAAACACGTGCTCACCCTCACTGAACTCCAATGGTCGATGCTTGACATCATAGTAGCTTTTCTGGCGATTCTGCGCCTGCTTCAACTTTTCCCTGATCATCTGGATCTGCTGGGTAGTATCTTGGACAAAGTCCAAGCCAAATAGCTCTTTATCTCCAACCTCAGACCAGCAGGTAGGAGTCTGATACCTCCTACCATACAGCGCCTCGTAGGGTGCCATGCCCAGACTAGCATGAAAACTGTTGTTGTACGAAAATTCTAGTAACGGAAGGTACCTATCCCATGCAGAACCCTGCTCCAACGTGCAAGCTCTCAACATGTCCTCCAATGTCTGGATGGTCCGCTCAGTCTGTCCGTCAGTCTGAGGGTGATAGGCGGTACTCAATCTCAACTGCGTACCAAAAGCCTCCTGCAGCGCCTCCCAGAACCGAGATGTGAACTTCGGGTCCCTATCACTGATGATACTCTCGGGCACCCCGTGAAGCCTCACAATCTCGCGGACATATAGTTTGGCCAACTGCTCTGTAGTGAAGCTCACCTTCACTGGAAGAAAATGGGCAGACTTGGTCAATCTGTCCACTATGACCCAAATAGAGTCACAACCAGCCTGAGTCTTAGGCAATCCCACCACGAAGTCCATGGAAATACTCTCTGTTACATATTCATAAATCTGTAAAGGAGAAAGAGAGAAACCAAAGAAACTAACACAAGAACTTTATTATTCAGATACCTCTTCTACACTGTTATTACACTTTATATACACATTACCCTATCTACATTCAAGCATAACTACTCACTACATCTACGTAACAGATTAGCAACTCCCCTAAGCAGAAACCACTATACAAGCCCAAAGCATAGCTGGCATAACAACCTCCTAACAACCTTTCAATATACATGCATAACAACTTCCTAACAACCTTTCAATTCCCTAATCATTATGCCTAACATTACCTACCCCTGCAAAAACGACCTTGTCCTCAAGGTCCATGAAATACAAAAAAAAAAATGGTTCATCATCCCTACCCACAAGCTGGCGGTAGAAGATCAATTGACAATATTTCAATGTTACTTTGCACACATGAGATACTCCAGGTGTGGCTCGAAGGAACAAAATTTGGAGTCTCTGATTTTGGCCAAGAAAGATAAATTTGAAGGACTTGGTAAAAATAATCTGCCTGGATCCCAAATGAAAATCGAAAAAGCATAGTAAATGACATTCCAATTAATCTCTAATGCATGTAGCGTTAAACCAAAAAAATAGTCTGCAAATGCACTCTCTGACAAATGAAAAATAGAGGTAAAAGCAGGGATGCCTCTTGGCTGAGTTGATGCACCAAAAACTAGTTTTACAGCCACATGTCTCTTAGCATCAACAATGGGGTACAAGCTTTGCGCAGCAGCCTTGTGTGCAACGGATACAGTGTCATACTCGAGAGGAGAATCCTCCATGGGAATGAACATGAATGCAGAACACAGATCTGCATCAATGGACTTCAATAGCGGACGCGGACCAACTGAAGTTGTCCTTCCATGGTGTAATGAAGCAAACTCCATTTCCATTAAAGAAATTGAAGATCCTGCAAAGTCAGAGCTATGCTCTGTTTTTCTGGAAAAATAAAATGAACAAGAAGTTATATCTTGATCGATGAAAATGGATTGTAACAGTGGACGCGGACCAACTACTTCAGTCCTTTCATCTTTGCTGGTGGCTGAATGAAGTGGGGAACCTTTGGAAGCACCAAGAACAGCTGTATTGAGATTCCAAGGGTCATTATGATCAGCACGATGAGGATTCAGAGTTCTTTGATCTAACGAAGATGGCGTTGTTGATCTTGCTCTAAAAGCTTCAGTACTCAGTGATTGATCGGGCCATTTCTCCATAATTGTGACATGAATTTGCTGCAACAACGTATTAATTTTGGAGAACAAAGCTTGATCATCACGGAAACCTTGATACATTCTCTGCATCTTGAATGGCGTGCTACGTTCGACGAAGAAGAAGATTCAATGAAATGAAAGCAAGGTGAATTTAGGATATGAAAGCACCAATGTTACAGATTCATAAATCTGTAAAGGAGAAAGAGAGAAACCAAAGAAACTAACACAAGAACTTTATTATTCAGATACCTCTTCTACACTGTTATTACACTTTATATACACATTACCCTATCTACATTCAAGCATAACTACTCACTACATCTACGTAACAGATTAGCAACTCCCCTAGAAACCACTATACAAGCCCAAAGTATAGCTGGCATAACAACCTCCTAACAACCTTTCAATATACATGCATAACAACTTCCTAACAACATTTCAATTCCCTAATCATTATGCCTAACATTCTCCCACTTCCACTGTGGAATTTCAAGAGGTTGAAGTTTACCAGACGGTTTCTGGTGCTCAATCTTTACTTTCTGACATATAAGGCATTTGGACACGTAAACCGCTATGTCCTTCTTCATGCCCGGCCACCAAAAATTTCTCTTTAAGTCCTGGTACATTTTTGTGGCACCAGGGTGGATAGTAAACCGGCCCTTATGAGCCTCTGCAATAACCTCTTCGGTCAATGGCCCTAGAGGAATAACAATCCTCTTCTGGAACAGCAATAAACCATCCTCGTTCCAAGACACACCGTCCTGGTTCTTCACATAATCAAGGCACTCTCTTTGCACTTGCGCCTCTTTAATCTTTTCCATCAGTTCATTAATCACTTCTGCTGTTTCCATTTTGAGCAGTGCGCCCCTAAACAAGGAGTTCACTCTCAAGTCTCTGAACTTTTCGATCACCTCGTAGTCGCTCATCATCAAGCTGGATAAGCTCACGGATTTCCGACTCAAAGCATCGGCTACCACATTGGCCTTGCCAGGATGGTACCTCAACTCAAAGTCGTAGTCCTTCAAGAACTCCATCCATCTTCGTTGTCTCATGTTCAACTCCTTTTGGTCAAACAGATACTTCAGGCTCTTGTGATCACTGAATACAGCAAAACTTCATGCCAAACAGGTAATGCCTCCAAATCTTGAAAGCAAAAACAATGGCAGCCAACTCCAAGTCGTGAGTCGGGTAGTTCTCCTCATGAGGTTTCAACTGTCTTGAAGCATAGGCAACAGCTTTCCCTTTCTGCATCAACACACAGCCTAGTCCTTTACCAGAGGCATCGCAGTATAACTCAAACTGTTCCACAGGATCAGGAAGGACTAACACAGGAGCAGTAGTCAGTCTCTCCTTCAACTCCTGGAAACACTCCTCACACTTATGTGTCCACACGAATGGAGTCTCCTTTCGGGTGAGGCGAGTCATCGGTAGCACCATCTTGGAGAATCCCTCTATGAACCTCCTATAGTACCCTGCCAAACCCAAGAAGCTTCTCACTTCTGTAACCGTCTTGGGCCTCTCCCAATCCATCACGGCCTCAATCTTGTTAGGATCAACCGCAACTCCATCAGCGGAAATCACATGACCCAGAAATTTCACCGCCTTGAGCCAAAACTCACATTTTGACGGCTTAGCATATAGCTTTTTCTCTTTCAACACTTGCAAAACAATCTTCAAGTGCTCAGCATGCTCCTCCTCCGTCTTGGAGTAAATTAAGATGTCGTCAATGAAGACGATCACAAACTGATCCAGGTACGGCTGGAAGATCCTGTTCATGTAGTCCATGAACACTGCGGGTGCATTGGTGAGTCCAAACGGGATCACCAAGTACTCATAATGCCCGTACCTCGAGCGAAACGCTGTCTTTGGGACATCCTCCGGCTTTACCCGTATCTGATGGTAACCGGACCGGAGGTCGATCTTGGAATATACGCAAGCACCCCTGAGCTGATCCAACAAATCATCAATGCGTGGAAGAGGATACTTGTTCTTGATTGTCACCTTGTTCAACTGTCTGTAGTCTGTGCACAACCGCATGGTCCCATCTTTCTTTTTCACAAAAATGACCGGTGCTCCCCAGGGAGACACACTCGGCCGTATGAAATCTTTCGCTGAAAGCTCCTCGATATGCTTCTTCAACTCCGCCAACTCTGGTGGCGACATCCGGTATGGAGCCAACGATATAGGCCCCACACCAGGCAATAAGTCTATGGAGAACTCTATCTCCCTCTGCGGTGGAAACTCAGGAATCTCCTCGGGAAACACCTCGAGGAATTCCCTCACCACAGGAATGCCAGTGAGATCCTCCTGTGTCCCACTCACCAAACCTCCCAACATGACATAGCCAAATGCCCCTGCTCTCAAGGCCCTCCTCGCCTGCAGGACTGAAATGAACGGTGAGGAACTGGCTGTGGACCCACCCGGAGACATCACCACTCTCTTGGCACAACAATCAATCAAAGCACAATTTCTGGATAACCAATCCATGCCCAGAATAATCTCCAAGTTGGCCATCGGCAATCCTATCAGATCTACCGAGAAGTCACGGCCATCCCACTGAAACGCTACGTCGCGATGAACAGTGGAGGTCAAACATTTTTCTCCGGTGGCGGTGGTCACCCGCATCGGTGGAGAAAGCACATCACTGGGCAACTCAAGCCCCAAAGCAATAGGGGTAGCAACAAAAGAGTGCGTTGCCCCGGAATCAAACAATACGTCCACAGCTGAACCACTAATGGTAACAGTACCTCTGACCAGGTTCGGAGAACGGTCCGACTGCTGACGATCAAGTGTGTAAACTCGCCCCGTAGTAGGTGGCACTGCTGGCGCCCCAGTAGGAACCATCTGCAATGGCACAACCTGCACTGCAGCAACTCTCGCCGTCGGGCAATCTCTGGAATAGTGGCCCTCCTTGCCACACTGGAAGCATATCAGCTGTCCGGTAGAACACGGCCCAAAGTGTGACTTCCCGCATCCCGAGCATCTGGGAGCAGGAGGTCTCGCTGTGTTTCCCTGAGTTAAAGTCTTTTTAAACTGATTTGGCGCTTGCTTAGCCGCCAACTGTTTGCCCTTTCCCTTGTTCCCAAGCTTCCTGTCCCTCCAGGGAGCGGAACCGCCAGTACCCTGCGGCACCTCAATCTTGGCCTGACTCGCACGGCAGTAGTCCTCAATGTCGCGGCACTGCTGTACTAAAGCTCCAAAGTCTCTCGAAGCAGAACCAGCAAGATGTCCAGCAATGTCCTCATTAAGTCCCCTCCGGAACTTAGCAGCAAGAAAAACAGGAGTCGGTCTCGCCATGCGGAAATGAGCGAACTTGACCAGCTCATCAAACTTGGCCAGGTACTCGTCAACTGACAATGAGCCCTGAACCAAACGGTCAAACTCCCCTTTCTTCCTCTCCTGTGCATCATACGGGAAATACTGACCCAGAAAACACTCCTCGAAGAACGGCCATGTCATCACACGGCCCTGCATCTCATAGACGTGAGAAATGTTGGTCCACCACTCATGGGCCTCGCCCTCCAGCATGTAAGTGGCAAACATCAGCTTCTGCGGATCGGTACACTGCATGATCCGGAAGATCTTGTCCAACGCCTGTAGCCATCTGGCAGCAGCAATGGGATCATAAGATCCGTCGAAAGAAGGTGGCTTATGCTTGCTGAAAGCATTCAGCATGCGGTCGATCTCGTCACGATCCTCAGCAAATATGGGGATGGTCTGCAAAGCCCCCGTCAAATGACTGCCCTCACCCATCTGACTCTGGGTGTCCTCCTGTTGACTAGGCGGAGGTGGAGGCGGTGGCGGCGGTGGAGGTGGTGGAGGACACTGGCCAGCAACAGGACCAGCCCTCAACTCCTCCAACATGACCCTCATCATAGTCATGTTGGCCATCCGGTTCTCCTCCAGAACCTCAGCAGTGGCTCGCCGGTTCGCCTCTCTGATGGCGTCCAGCATCGCCTGGTTTGCCAACCTCGTGGCCTCCTGGTCGGCTAGTCGGGCCGCCTGCATCTCAGCTAATGCAGCCAGGATAGGATCCGATTGATCCTCGCTCGTACTAGGGTTCCTCCTTGGTGGCACCATGACTATGCACAAGTTACACAAAGAATGAGTTGATCAGGCCCACACTATGTGGTCACATATGCATCATCATAATACACACCAATCAGAGAGAACACAAAGTAGACACGCAACGAAACATCCTAAGTTATTGCAATACATACAGGCTTTTCCCTAGAAAGTGCTCTGATACCATAAAATGTAACAGCCTGTGTTAACCCGGATTGTTAACATACTATCGTATTAAGCCACGCTTAATTAAAATGCGGAATAATCTTTAATTCAATTATGACGTCATTAACCTTAGCCAACTTGATTACTTAATCAATTTCATAAAATACTGCCTGTATGTAAATTGCAAGACAACTAACAGAAATACCTCATGAATAAATATAAAGTGAGTATCTAAAGCCGCAGGACTACAACACATAGCCTGGGTCAAAATCCTGATACTTTAATTACAACTTAAAATAAAAGACAATAGCAAGTCTGTGTGGCATGGACAAACCCCATGCTCACCAAATAAGGCAACAATGCCCAACAACAGTCTCAACATAAACTTAACAGAAAACATAAACAACAGTCAAATAATCAGCATCCATCATGTCAGCAAAATACAGGTAAGTCTAACTCAGCTCTGGCCTCCTGCCACCTGAGCCCTCAACATTACCTGAACCTGAAATAAGTGTCCCCAAACGTGGGGTGAGATCTCTAAACAAGAAATCTCAGTAAGACAAGGGGTCCTCAAGGATCTTCCACCCCAAGCTCACTTACATGTGTAATATAAGTTCAAAAACAGTATTTACAATATAAGTTCCAAAACTATGCGATGCAGCAGATAATCATGCCATGTGTGTTTATCAAATCTACTGGCCAGAGAAATGCAGGAATACGTCTAAACCCACATGAGTACAAGGAGCACCGCTTGCACCTCACCCACAGCCTCACCATCTTGTATGTGCTACATACTCAGGCTTACCGTATAGGTGGACACCACATGCATATCATAAAAGCACATTGCATAAAATAGCTCAACAGCATTTCCAAAACATCAAAGCATGTAACACAGCATACATAAACCACATCCCCATGGGACATGGTGGAACCACAAAATGGCTAAACCGAGGACACGAAAGCTTACCTTGCAAGCTAGCTATCCAAGCCAAGAGTCCAACCCCTCTCAAGTCCAACACAGCAGTATCACAATCTGATATGGACCAATAATATATCATTAATTATGCAACACAAGCATACCACTTAAAGACTACGCCTTTCTTTTATGTTTTACGTCTCGAGGCTTCCAACAAAGCCATAAGTCCTTAATCATGTGATTCTGACTTAATTCATTAATTACAGAAGTTCAACTTCCTTAATCTAGGGTCCACAAACCCCCAATAGCTTACTGTTCACACAGCACAGCTACTGTTCTGCGAAATCCCAGAATATCCGGATATCACAAGGGACATATCCGGATATACAATATCCGGATATCACACCATCAATATCCGGATATACCATATCCGGATATCCAGATCCCTCATCCGAATATGAATATCCGGATACCATATCCGGATACTGATATTCGGATATCTGTTCGACAAATATCCGGATATCTCACGACAGAATGCAGTTTCTGCATTTCGTGAATATCCAGTACAAAGATCCAACTTTTAACACATGTACACGTTAAAGCATGCATCTTTAATCTGTTTTAGGTTCATAATCATTATACCTTCTTGTTTAATCATTAAACATAGCAAAGACATCAACTTTAAGCCATAAAACTAAGATCAAAGATGAGGAAACTTACCCCAAGCTTGAAACAGAGTAATGTGTGCTCTTGGAGCTTTCCAAAAGCTCCTCAACTCAGGCCACACAAAGGTGTACGAAAAGGGTGCTCAAGACTTGATCTTTCTACCCAAAGGTTGCTTCTTGGAGCTTCCACCACCAAGGAAAAGCTCACAAATCCCTCTCAACACAACTCAACCCCCAAAACAGACCTCAAAACACACTCCACAATGGCTGAATGTGCAGAGAAAGCAGCCTCACACTCCCACAACCCACCCAATCAAGTGTTTAGAAGAGGAAATGTGTAGGAAATGGCTTCAACCTCAAGAAAAGAGAAGAGAAGCCAATGAAATAGTGTTTTAGAATTTGCTGCTCAGCCTCTTCACGTATAATAAGGGTTTGCCTAGGGTTTTGTGCCTTAGTATGCTTATTTTTAGGCACATGGCCACTTAACGCGCAGTATTAGCCTTAATAGCAACGCAAAAGATCTTGATCCCAAACTTTGGAATCTAGACCTAGACATTTTTTTAAGATTTTTCATATTTTTATTTTATTTTTCGGAGCACCTTTCCGGTACGCGCTTTTCCATAGCCAGTATCAGTTCTGGCATCAGATTACATTATTTTGACTTGAAACTTGTTTTACAAGTCCTACATAATATTCTAGTAATTATCATGCATTCGTTATAATTTTCCGGGATACTTTTTCGGTACGCATTTATACCGGGTAGCAGAACCGGTATCTGCGCTTTTCTTCCGAAAAGCGACTTTCAGCATTTTTACTCATTCAATATAATTATTTAAGCCCACTAATATTTATTAGGGTCAATTATGGAATCATTTCCTAATTATCATAATTAATTTGCTAATTACCTTAATTAACGGTGCGGATTCTTACACTAACAAGCATATATATAGTCACTTAACAATTAAACGCACAGTATTAACATTAATATCTACGCTTAACATTTTAATCCCAAAATTTGGAATCTTAACCTACTCATTTTTCTAAGATTTATCATATTTTTATTTTATTTTTCGGAGTACCTTTCCGGTATACGCTTTTCCATAGCTAGTATCGGTTCTGGCGCCAGTTCTCATTATTTTGACTTGAAACTCGTTTTACTAGTCCTATATAATATTCTAGTAATTATCATGTACTTATTATAATTTTTCGGGATACTTCACTGGTACGCATTTATACCGGGTAGCAGAACCGGCATCTGCGCTTTTCGTCCGAAAAATGACTTTCAGCATTATTACTCACTTATTATAATTATTAAAGTGTAACAGCCCGTTGTACACCGGTTTTGTTAACATTGATTATGATATTAAGCGCAGTTACAATCACAGTGATTAGGTTAATTAAATTACGGGCAAATTTTTCTTTTAACATATTCCTTCCTTTTACATCAATGCATTTTCCGTAATCAATTAAAACCACACTATAATTGTAAATGCAATTTGCGGAATCATACATCTTTACTAACATCATAAATCCTTCTTTTTATTCAATTCATTTAAACTCACCATCTTACTCTCTCACTTTACCAAGTTGTAGTCCTTTACGTTATCTACGCGTGATTTCAAACCACGTATCATTTGGAGTTCTACCCATCAAGTTAAGCCCCTTTCTTTTAGTCTAGAAAAACCTGAATTTTCAAAAATTACACTGTGGTAATCGATTACCAGTGGGTGGTAATCGATTACCACCTGTCAAAAATGAGGCAGTAGCCAATTTTTCAATTCCTCTGTTCTGGTAATCGATTACCAACTTTGGGTAATCGATTACCTCACATGGTAATCGATTACCAAAGGCCAGTAATCGATTACCAGTGCAGACAGTAGCCAATTTTTCGTCCCCTGTTGCATGGTAATCGATTACCATGCTTGGGTAATCGATTACTATGCAGCAAAATGACAGATTACAGCAGTTTTGAGCCCCAAAAAGGGTGTGTAATCCATCCCTAACCCCTTGGTACTCCACATAACACATAATCATGTCCTAATGTTGGCTCTAGGCCCTTCCATCATACATTTTCCTTAAGTTTAAAATCAATTACATCATTCTCAAATAATGGCCATTTACATGTACATATGGACCATTTTTACAACATTACTCATCAAGACTTCAAGGCTATGAATGTGGCAATGGACAAGTCCCATGCTCACTCAAATATACAGTTATCCAAGCCATGAATAATAAAACATAACAAGACTTAGCATATGACCATGAACACTAACAAAAGCATGGAAAATGACATCATGCAATATGTTCATGACCTAAGTCTCAAAATACTAATGGTATGCTATGTGCACTCCATAACTCCTCCAAAAAGCCATGCAATCCAAATGCACCGCATGCCAATCCAACGTCCACTATACGGGCTTCTTGCCCGAAGCTCCTCCCGGCTCATAGTGACCTGAAATGTGGTCCCCCAAACACGGGGTGAGATATACGGATATATCTCAGTAAACCAATGGAGCTAGAGGCTCTCTCCACTCCATGGCTCACTAAAATGTATCAAAATGACATAATATGGCATGCAAGTAAGACAATATCACCATCCACCTGGAGACACCCAAGAACATCCACTCATGGATTCGTGTTCAAGGACTCCATCATATAACTCCCGAGACCGTCCTGGCGCCTCTCCCATGGTTGAGAAGACTCCATGGCAATACCCAACCGGAACTCCTCATGAGCCCTATCCGGCGGACGTCCCACGTTTGGATCATCCTGGCGCGCGCTCCCAGAGTCGACTCCACGGCAATACCCGACTGGCATTCTCACAAGGATGAATCCAGCGGATGTCCAAACTCCACTCGTCAACTGATCAGTGACCACACAATACAAGCAATATGCATACAAGCACACAAACACATCATGTCATAACTACATCGTCCAACCACAACCTTTCTAGGTGTGGTGGAGCTCACTAGGGATTAAACCCAAGTTCCAAGAGTTTACCTTAACACGAGCAACAC
>JAVKPL010004978.1:0-23269 GCA_032173675.1 Gastrolobium villosum | reverse complement strand
ACTAAATCTCTTGTTGGTTTATCTCATTCCATTCAAAGTTCTGTGAAGATTAAGAAAGACATCCAGCACTTTGTTTAACAAGCTAGCAGAAAATGTTATTTGGTGGATTCTGTCAAAGAACTAATGCTTTTTTATTTTCTTTTTATTTTGTTTTTTTGTTTCCTTTTAAAACCTAACTTTTACAATTGTTCCTTGAGGACGATAATCTGTGGCTCATATTAACCCTGTATTGCTTGACGCGTGCTCTTGCGCATCTTGGGAAGAGTTGCTTCTCGATAGATTGATTGCTCCTTAAAGGAATATTTTCTTGCTACTGATACGTCTTTGCTCTTGTATTATAACAGAGCACCTCTCTGCCCGACAAGCAAGGACCCCTGAGGAGGCTTAGCCGAGATCATAGCAGACCCGTCAGTGGGCTTGGAATCATAAGGGGCTGGAGTAATGACTTTAGATGAGAGCATGACAGATCCTTTGGACAACTTAGCATCCATCATAACAGCCCTACGACTTTCTACACCCATGACAGTGTGAAAAACTTCAGAAAGAGAAGGTAATTTTTCCTTACCAAGAATTTGAACCTGAATTCAAAGATCTGATTCCTTTCAATTGAGGCGGCTAGGGTAGTTGCATCCTTGCTACACTCCGTCTTTAAACTCTGGTACTGGTCAAGCTCAGTCCACAATCCATTCATATTGCCATAATATTCTGATACAATAAAAGAGCCCTACTTAATAGAAAAAATCTTATTTCTCAGATCATCGCAAGTGGCGGCATCTTGCTTTAGTGAGTAAGACTGCTTAAGAACGTCCCAAATCTCAAGAGCAGTAGGTAAGAACATGCAATGTTGACTAAACTCGGGAGTCATAGATTTCCACAACCATGTCATAATAAGAGAGTCTTAATCATACAAATCAACAAATTTTGGATCTGTTTTGGAGGGAACAGGTCCTTCAAGATGAGTACGACGCCCTTTAAGGATCGTACGAACAAGTTGAGACCATTGTGAATAATTTTTTCTATTAAGACAATAATTATGATGGAGAGCAGGAAGATCATTTGGAGAAAGAGGAGCCATATAGCGTGTAACAGATGGTTGAATGGTTGGAGTGTTTTCAAAGTCTGACATAATGCTTGCTGAAAGGGTGTCTGATCAAGCAGGTAAGTACACCGCCGCCAGAAAAGTAACGAAAGGAGGACAAACACTATGGGAAGGCTGCGACGGAGTCAAAACCACAAGGTAGGCATAGATCCAGATACGGAAAGAGAGGCCGAGCTTATCTGTTTGAGTCGCGCGTGAAGATGGTGGCCCACGCACTGCTGTAAAAGCTGGATGAGCGCATCTGTTTCACAAGCGTGGGGGAGAGTGAGAGGGAGTCTCGAGGTGGGTTAGGGACATAAAGGATCACTTCGTCGTGGCTATCATAATCGTTGGTGGATAACCAAAAAACTCGCTGAATAAGTGGTCGGAGACGGTGGTGCTCAACAGTGACGCTGAAGGGGTGTAAATAGGCTAGGCTTTGGCTTAAATAAGCCAGACCTGAGTAAAAAACATTTGGTATGACCTGACATATTAGCCTGTGTAAGCCCTAAATTACAAGTCTGACCTGACCTATATTTAAAAAATAAAAGTCTTGGCCTAGGCCTGTGAATCTGTTTAAGCCTATTAAACATTCAACAAACTAAAAGAATAACTAAAATAATATTATTTTATTATTCAAAATTATTAAAATAATAATTTTATTTATTATATTTTAAATAAATAATATGATATAGGCCGGCCTGTAGGCTTATAGGCCAGACATGTACAAAAAAGCCTATGGCCTATTTTCTAAATAGGTATTTTTAAAAGCATAGGCCTGTTCTATTTTACTATTTATAATAGTCCAAATTTGATCTAATATAGGCTAGACCGTAGGCCCCTGTAGGTCGGCCTAGCCCATTTACACCCTTACGCTCAACAGTGACGGTGAGTATTGAGGATAATTATGGTATTTCAAAGCGATGAGTATTGAAGATGGTGATGTCTCACAAATTAACAGCGTGTGGGAACTTGATAAGCATATTTGAGATAAGTTAATGCATAATTAGCTATTGTATATAAAGAAAAAAATTATACGTAATTCCGGGTTTAATTATTCTAATTATCTCTATGCTTAATACCATAATGTATGTTAACAAACCAGTTCTAGAACGGGGTGTTACATTTAATGGTATCAAAGCAGTTTCTACGGACGAGCTTACTATATGAGATAATGAGGAAGCTTTTGTTCGGTAATTCGTAGTGTTTGACTTAATTATGCATTGTTGAATACTGAGTATGGGTGACAACTATGAATCTGTCATTTGAAACACCTAGAAGCCTGTTGTTGAGACACATTTGGTCCCTCCCTATACTCTTATTTACATCATACCTATGCTTAATTCTGTCATCTAAGTTGTAACAAAGGAATGCAGGAAAAACCAGAAACTCCTCAATCCCCTCTATAAAGTACTCCATCTTCTTCTCCAAATAAATATGATTACAATGCAGTATCTCTGGCAGCTTTTTACTCATAGCATGAATGTCTTCACATGAAAACCCATAACCCAAGAATAGATTGATCAAGTACCTTTGGCAAATTCTGACAGCTTTTCGTAGTAGCAGTAGACCCAATTGCCATTGCCAAGTCCTTGTTCCCATATTTGTAGCCAATCTTAAGCAGAAAACAAGTTTATAAACAATGTTGTTATGAAATGACTGGCCAGATATAAGGGTGCTTTAGTCAAGAACCTAAAAGATATGAACTGAATCTAACCCACAGTGCTTGAGAAATTGTATTCTAGGACTTAGTTTCTTCTCTTTGCTAACCCCGTACTTTTCATTTAGGTTCATCCGCCACCGATCCCAACTAGTTTGGGATAAATGTTATGTTGATGTTGATTTTGATTTGTTTATCATCAAGGCCAACAACTAATTAAGTTCAAGATTAGTGGAAGCTTATGCAGCAGCTTCCTTGTGCTATCTTCATTCCCTCCACTAAGCTCTATTAGGAACATGATTCTTGGAATAAGCTGATTAAGAATTGCAGGGTGTCTTACAATCAAATGAATACCATTAAACGGTTTCAAGAAATACATGATTCTTTCAATCTCATGAACTGATCTATGACAGATTGCATTTGGCAGATTAACAACAATCTTGTTACGCGAAACTGGCGAATCAACAAGCAATTGAATCTTGTGAAGAAAAACCCTCCAAGAGTTTTGGTTTAGTGACACTGCACAGGATTTCTGGGAGCTTATCCTAGTGATATTTTCATCTCCTCCAATGAGCCCTGTCAAGGTTTTAATTCTTGGGATGAGGTGATTGTCCAAATCATAATTGAGAATCACATGGTAATGTTCAATCAGATGAATACCATCAATGGAATTCTAAGAAAGCTATGATTCTCTCAATTTCATGCATTGACCTAAGACACATTGCATTTTCCAAAATCACCTTGTTAAGCACATAAGCAATCTTTTGAGTGTTCGGTTATACAGTTGGTTGTGCGGGAACTTGTATTTATATTAAAAAAATATTCTTAAGATTATGTTAGTTTAAATTTCAAAAAAAGTTTCTTCTTCATGTTAAGAATGAGTCCAGCAGTTAGTTTAAGAAAATAATTAGCTTAAGTAATAAAGATGACTTTTGGGGGGCGTTTGCTAGAAGAGAAATTTTTATTTATCCGGAAAATAATTATTACCGGAATGTAATGAGAAATATATTTTACTGGAAGGTTATTAAAAGGGTATTTGGTATGTGTAAATTTTCTGGAATTTTATGGTTAAATTTGCTGAGTGTGTTTGGTTGATTGTTAAATATTAGTGGGAATGTGAAGTTATTTTACGAAAATAACCCTACCTTTACCTTCTTTGTTGTGGTCAAGAAACATTTCCATATAATATATGGAATTCTTGCGCTCGAGTTCGTACTCAAATTTTAGAAGAAAACCAAATTCCGGGAAAGGTTTTGACCTTGGAAAGTTTTTCTTTTTTAGAAACCAAACATAACATTTTTATATCCCCAACGATGGTTTCCCGGCAAATGCAAAATATTCCTAGTAACAAACGCGCCCTTGAAGTTTAAATGAAAAGTTTTGCCTAGTATTTAAAAACATGGTCTGAACTCTGAAGGAAGACGTGCATGTGTGTTTATATCTCATTCTTTATTGGCCATGCGGTTAAATCCTAAGTCCCAAGACTCAAATATAATCTTCGCAAGCATAGTGTTTGGAAACTCACTATTGCATGTTCTTGAGTCTTGAGTAACCAATAATTTAATCTAAGAATTGGTTGAATGTGACTTGGAATCACGTCCATTTTATACATCTAACGTTAACAACTTTCCAACTCTCGAATTAGTTTGGGACATGCTTAATAATTAGATGCAAGGATTTTCCATTTTTTTATGAGAAACTATCCGAGCATTCTTATTGGTATGCTTTAATTTTTATGGCCCTTTGCATTTTGATTGCTTTCTTGTGCAACAATTCCAAACTTTTGTGTGTGTGTGTGTCTGTATAAACCCTTTTAATAAATAATCTAAAAGCAACTCTTTAGGTGGAGTTTTATTTATCTTGAAGAAATCTCAAAGCATATACTTTGACCGGTGATAATATTATAATACCAAAAACAAAATTAATGATAAAGAAATCTTCACAAAATTGGAGAATTTCAATCGGACAATTCATTGCTTAACTCTGCAGCACTTAAGGATTCCATTATAGGAGCAAGGAAGCCTTGTTTAAGGCCAAAACAAACGATTAAAAAAATGCTGAGGAGCAAGTGAAGAAAGTGACCCACTTACAAAACTTTTAAATGGTTGACAGTGTTACAGTAAAAGAACTCGACTAGAAGTGGCAAAATGAAAGATGCAGGAATCAATTATAGTAAGAACCAATCACGAACAACCCAACCAAATTATCAGAATAAAACAACCGTATTAAATCCGGTCTGGTCATTGATCCGATCGAGGTACTGGGTTACTTCAATGGGTCATTGATTCAACCGCGTGACTCAATAATTATATGTAATTTTATAATTTATATTAAAAAATTGTAAACATACTCAAATATCTAAAAAAAATGATGAAAATTTCAAATATTTCAATATAAAAAATAATAAATCACATATTATTATCCAATAAAAGATCAAACAAAAATATAATGACCGTAATACGGGACTTTAGGTTCAGAAAACGACATTTCTAACTATAAATCAAATCAATTTTTTTTTTATATTGCATAATTGAAATAATATTAGCGTTGTAGGTACATAACTTATGTAAATCAATAAGCAAAAAAGTATTTAAATATGTCCATTATAATTTTTTTTAATTTGGAATTTAATTTATTTTTTTGACAAGGCCGAGTCACCGGTTTTCATGAAAACCGACCGGATCAAACCGGTTCTGATGCATTACCAGTCCGTTACTTCAATCGGACCGGTTTACTAGTTCTCACGTCGATCCGGACGAGTTAGTCCTATTTTATTAACACTGGAATAACAAGTAGACGGGGGAAAACAAGAAATCGTTAGGGTTTTAGAAAGAGTTCTTCTTAATTCATTTTGAGAGAGAGAGAGAGAGAGAACCGAGAGGAGCTAAAAACAACCTCAAAATTATTCTTTTTTAAAATAAAAAAAAAAAGTTGGAAACAAAACCTAAAATGGGAAGATATCTTAAAGGAACAACTGAAACTAAACATGTAAAGAAGGTTCAAAACTAGACTCCCACCTTGAACGGCTTCGAATAGACGAGGGAATAAGGTACATGCGGATTAAGGAAGTGTTAAATCAAACTACAGATATTATCTTCTGGCATTTCAAGTTCACTTTACACAGGTGAGGTGACTTCTGAAATCAGTTAATATAAGCAAAGAACAAGAAATATTTTCCAAATCGCTTACGACAAGGTGAGTGTGAAAATTGTTGGAATTAACCTTTCACCTCAATTAAGTTTCCACTTTATTCCGCTACAAACTCAATCAGTACCCCACCCTCTGACACTCACAACCGATGCCAGTTACAAATGTTAAACATTTCACCTCTTCACATTTTTGAGTTTGAGACTTGGTGCTCTTTCCTCAGCTTATTACTGAAGCGCATATAATTTTATATGCCAAGAAGGTGCATTCATCCTGATTTACACGAGAAAGAGAGTGGGGGAGGGGGTTTTGACAACATGAAGTATAAATTCAAAAAGCATTCCCGTTTTAGAATTCGGCAAAGCAATCACAAATGTTCCAGATACAACTTTATTTCTGAGAGACTAGAGTGAAGTACTGCAATGTAAACGACATGCAGGAAGCAAACCAGATCTTGACTGTGATATAGTTAAAATAACATCACCAGACATCAGGACGCAACTCACCACTTGCTGGGGGCACCCATCTCCCAGAGTTATAGACACTTTCACCAACTTTCCAACCTGGCACATCCTTCATTATTTCTGCCTCATACTCAAGGTATTTATGCCACTCTTTAACAAATCTGGAAAAAAGAAAAGAAAAAAAAAAACAGACAAATGGAGATGTTAAATGGTTAGCACTTTTACAATGCCATCATCAAGTTGCATGACGATACAAATTTGGTGAAAGCATCTCATATACCTCTCATCCTCTTCGGCTTGTAACACAGGCAGTATGGCCCGGCGGGCAGCATATTTTTCTTCCTTAAGTACCCTGTAGGAAATGAGTCATTTTGATACATCAGTTTTAATTTTTGAGTGGGACTGGGAACTGAAAACAAATCTACGTGGTCTGGTTTTTCCCTAACTATTATTTTTTTCAAAGTAACAACCACCCATCCTTATAAGAGGGCGAACCGGAGCAGTGGTAACACTGTTTCTTCATGACTGAAAGGTCATGGATTCGAATCCAGGAAACAGCCTCTTTGCAATTATGCAAGGGTAAGGCTGCGTACAAGGATTTCCTCCACCCCACACTCGCTAGTCGGGTTTAACGGGGAGTGATTTTCATTTTTCATTTGGTTTTCATATAACAACCACCCATCCCCAAAACCAAACATAAGGCAAGAAAGGAGGACAGTGACATCTCTGAGAATGTCATGGTGGGAAGTAAATAACCAAGAATATGCACTAATTTCTATTTCTTCTTATCTTTTTCCCACAAGCACAGAAGAGATGAACAAATTTACTGATGGAACCCAGAAAATTATAACTAAGTATTTACTAAATCAAGAGATTACAAATACTAATTCAAGATAAAATGCAGAAAATTAACACCAAAAGACCTCACTCACTCTAAAGCCAAATACCTAGGCCAAAGAGATCCCAAGAGATCCTTTTCCCAAAACTCCACTCCAATATTCTGAATACATTCCATACCTCACACTCCCACACCTCTTCCTTATATCCTATTATTTAGGAATATTCTAGAATAGTTTCCATAACAAACTAGCTAACTCACTAACTAATTTTGCATTGCTAAACTTGGGCCCACTAATCCTAGCCCATCATTTACATTATCAAAATTTATCAAACTTAACTTGCAAATAGGCTGCTTTGTTTCTACTTCTAGAAAAATTAAAAATTAATTCAACCTAGTTTATTATGGAAATAGGATTAATAAGAATAAACACTATTTTCCTGGTCAACTGATACAACCCATCGAAGGAAGAGACATCGACTTTTCACTTGTTCCTGCATAATATGTTTTCACCTGTAAATATTTCTTGGTAAAGTATTTTATTTGAAAATTTTATTCAAGAAGCTACTACCTACTGAAAACATTTTCCATTATCAAGTTATTCTCTGTAATCACAAACGGAATATTGATCGTTTTCTGTTAACTGCTTTAATTAAGTAAAGTATCTTTGCATGAGTAGACTTTTTTATAACCAGGTTATTATGAAAATACAAAGAGGAAATCAAGGAAACAACCAAGCCACGGTCATCAGCTAACAGAATATTCATTCAAATACAGTAAAGAAAATGCAAACTCTAAGGTAACCATTTTGAAATCCAAGATGTGGGTTCCCACAATAACAATTTATCACCATAATTAAATTTGCAAATCACTGTAATAGTGAAAATTCTCCCCGCTTATGAATCACAGTCTTAATTCACAAATTTCACAAAATTAGTTGATAATGCTCCATATTTAAGATCGAAAAACGCACATGGCTGTGTTTGAATGAATAGATGTTGTTAAAGGATTATAGGTACCGGATGAGAAAGGGAAAGAGAGAAAGATAGGCAAACAATAATAACACTGAATAATGAATATATTATTGATTGGATGTAAAGTTATACAAAAACACTAAATCCTACTAGTCCTATTTAACAATTATAATTAGATCAAGTATTAGTACTACAACTAGTACAAGCACAAACCCACCAACAATAAGCCTAATAATGCTAATTAAATATTGAAACAAATCAAGAATATAACAAAATCAGGAGCACTAAGATTGCTTCCTCAATTAGATGACTAATTGATTTCAGAAAAATATATTTTAAAATATTGTAAATATGCGCAACTCTTTATTAGAGTAGCAGTCTTGTTAGTGGGCTTTCTGTTTCATACTAATTCTTAGTTTACACTGCTGTATTGTAGTCCTGAGTGCAGTAGATTATTGCATCCCTCTTTATGTTAGTTAGCTGCTCATTGGTTAGCTTTCTGTTAGTTTGCTGACTCGTCTCTGAGTCACTCTCAACGCTATAAATAGAGCTTGTAATGCATTCCTCTGTAACTAAGATTTTCAGATCTGAGTACAATGGGTTTATTCCAGGTTCTATCTCATCTCATTTTCTCTCACTTCTCAGAGTTCCTGTTATGATCCTACTCCAAGATATGGGATTTGGAGTCCCACATTGGTTATATGGGTAACTAATATGGGGTTTATATGGACTTTGGGCTCTCCTACCTCTTGATCTAGCTTTTGGGGTGAGGTTCTCACAAAGTTCGTATCAATTGGTATCAAAGTCTTCCACTACGTCTCCCAGTTGAACTATGAGTTGTTTCTTGGTTTAACGCTATGATTTCGTAAAACCCTTTGGTTTGTGTAACACCCCGTGTTAACCCGGATTGTTAACACACTATCGTATTAAGCCACGCTTAATTAAAATGCGGAATAACTTTTTCTTTAATTTAATTATGACGTCATTAACTTAACCGACTTTATTACTTAATCATTTTCATAAAAATACTGCCTGTATGTAAATTGCAAGACAACTAACTGAATACCTCGTACATAAATATAAGGTGAGTATCTAAAAACCACAGGACTACAACACGCAGCCTGGGCCAAAATCCTGATACTTAATTACAACAGCGAAATAAAAGACATAACAATCGTGTGGCATGGACAAACCCCATGCTCACCAAATAAGGCAACAATGCCCACAAAACAGTCTCAACATGATATCATAAATAAAGCGGAAAACATAGCATAACAGCAGTCAATCCAGCAGAACAGCATATCATACTATCAACTCAGCTCGGGCCTCCTGCCACCTGAGCCCTCAACATTACCTGATCCTGAAATAAGCGTCCCCAAACGTGGGGTGAGATCTCTAACAAGAAATCTCAGTAAGACAAGGGGTCCTCAAGGAGTCTCCACCCCAAGCTCACTTACATGTGTAATATAAGTTCTAAAAACAGTATTTACAATATAAGTTCCAAAATCATGCGATGCAGCAATTAATCATGCCATGTGTGCTTTCAAATCTACTGGCCAGAGAAATGTAGGAATACGTCTATGCCTACATGAGTACATGGATACTACCTGCACCTCACCCACAGCTTCTCCATCTTGTATGTACTACATACTCAGGATTACCGTCTAGGTGGACACCACATGCATCTCATAAAAGCTCATTGCATATAAATAGCTCAACAGCATTTTCCAAAATAATAAAGCATGTAACACAGCATGCATAAACCCATCCCCATGGGACATGGTGGAACATCAAAATGGCTAAACCGAGGACACGAAAGCTTACCTTGCAAGCTAGCTATCCAAGCCAAGAGTCCAACCACTCACAAGTCCACAAACAGCAGTATCACAATCTGATATGGACCAATAACACGTCAATATTCATGTATCACAAGCATACGACTTAAAGACTACGCCTTTCCTTTACGTTTTACGTCTTAAGGCTTCCAACAAAGCCATAAGCCCTTAATCATGTGATTCTGACTTAGTTCATTTCTTACAGAAGTTCAACTTCCTTAAACTAGGGTCCACACACACCCAATAGCTTACTGTTCATACAGAACAGCTACTGTCTGCGCAAACCCAGGATATCCGGATATCAGAAGGGGCATATCCGGATATGTCATATCCGGATATCACACTGGACATATCCGGATATTCCATATCCGGATACCAAGATCCCATATCCGGATACCATATCCGGATACTGATATCCGGATATCTGTTCGACAAATATCCGGATATCTCACGACAGAATGCAGTTTCTGCATTTCGTGAATATCCAACCCAAAGATCCAACTTTTAACACATGTACACGTTAAAGCATGCATCTTTAAGCATATTTAGGTTTACTTATGTGTTAGTTACATGTTAAACCCATTAACATACCAAGATACCACCTTTAGGCCATAAAAACACATGATCAAGTTAAGGTGACTTACCCCAAAGCTTAGTCAGTAGTTCAAGGTGCCTTTGGAGCTCCCAATACTGCACACAAGTCCAGCACACCCAAGGACACGAAAATGCCACACCAAAGGTTGGTTCTTGGCACCAAAGGAGGCTTCTTGAAACCTCTAATGGTATGAACAATGGTTCATAACCATGGAGACAACACCACAGCCCTCAAACACTCCCTCAACAGCAACACCCTCAGAACACAAGACCACAACCTCCTTACAATGCACTCACTCAAGTGTTTCCATGGTGAAAGAGGAAGGATTAAGGCTAAAGGTGACAACTTGGTGGTTTCTCCCAAGCAAAGTGGCCAAAGAAGAAGGAAGGCAAAGCTGCAGCCTCTCACTCACGTTCAATGTGCATGCCTAGGGTTTTGTGCCCACTAATGTGTCTATTTATAGGCACAAGCCACTAATCGCGCAGTATTAGCCTTAATAGCAAAGTAAAAGATCTTGATCCCCAACTTCGGATTCTGGACCTACGCATTTTTCTAAGATTTTTCATATTTTTATTTTATTTTTCGGAGCACCTTTCCGGTACGCGCTTTTCCATAGCCAGTATCAGTTCTGGCATCAGATTACGTCATTTTGACTTGAAACTTGTTTTACAAGTCCTACATAATATTCTAGTAATTATCATGTATTCGTTATAATTTTCCGGGATACTTTTCCGGTACGCATTTATACCGAGTAGCAGAACCGGTATTTGCGCTTTTCTTCCGAAAAGCGACTTTCAGCATTATTACTCCCTCAATATAATTATTTAAGCCCATTAATAATTATTAAGGTCAATTATGTAATCATTTCCTAATTATCATAATTAATTCATTAATTACCTTAATTAGCGGTACGGGTTCTTACATTCACCCCACCTTTTTAAGGATTTTGTCCTCAAAATCAGAAACATACCTCAAAGTTTAGAAACATACATGTCTCGAAAGTCGGGATACTGTCGGAGAAGCTCATCCTCTCGCTCCCACGTGCACTCCTCGGGACTACGCCCAGTCCACTGCACCTTGACCATCGGAATGATCTTGCTCCTAAGCTGTTTCTCGCCTCGATCGAGAATCTTGAGTGGTCCGACGGGAGTCTTTAGGTTCTCCCGAACCTCCACATCATCCGGCTGCACCACGTGCGAAGGGTCTGCTATGTACTTTCGAAGCTGAGACACGTGAAACACGTCGTGGATGTTGGCTAGGTTCGGAGGTAAGGCGAGTCGATAGGCAACTGGTCCTACTCTACCAAGGATCTGGTAGGGCCCAATGAATCGCGGGCTCAACTTCCTCACTCCGAGTGCCCGTCCAACACCGGTGACAGGTGAAAGTCTCACAAACACGTGCTCACCCTCACTGAACTCCAGTGGTCGATGCTTGACATCATAGTAGCTTTTCTGGCGATTCTGCGCTTGCTTCAACTTTTCCCTGATCATCTGGATCTGCTGGGTAGTATCTTGGACAAAGTCCAAGCCAAAAAGCTCTTTATCTCCAACCTCAGACCAGCAAGTAGGAGTCCGACACCTCCTCCCATACAGCGCCTCGTAGGGTGCCATGCCCAGACTAGCATGAAAACTGTTGTTATACGAGAATTCTACCAACGGAAGGTACCTATCCCATGCAGAACCCTGCTCCAATGTGCAAGCTCTCAACATGTCCTCCAATGTCTGGATGGTCCGCTCAGTCTGTCCATCAGTCTGAGGGTGATAGGCGGTACTCAATCTCAACTGCGTACCAAAAGCCTCCTGCAGCGCCTCCCAGAACCGAGATGTGAACTTCGGGTCCCTATCACTGATGATACTCTCGGGCACCCCGTGAAGCCTCACAATCTCGCGGACATATAGCTTGGCCAACTGCTCTGTAGTGAAGCTCACCTTCACTGGAAGAAAATGGGCAGACTTGGTCAATCTGTCCACTATGACCCAAATAGAGTCACCACCAGCCTGAGTTTTAGGCAATCCCACCACGAAGTCCATGGAAATACTCTCTCACTTCCACTGTGGAATCTCCAGAGGTTGAAGTTTACCAGAGGGTTTCTGGTGCTCGATTTTCACTTTCTGACATATCAAACACTTGGACACGTAGACCGCTATGTCCTTCTTCATGCCCGGCCACCAAAAATTCCTTTTTAAGTCCTGATACATTTTCGTAGCACCAGGGTGGATAGTGAACCGGCCCTTATGAGCCTCTGTCATAACCTCTTCGGTCAATGGCCCTCGAGGAATAACAATCCTCTTCTGGAACAGCAGCAATCCATCCTCGTTCCAAGACACCCCGTCCTGGTTTTTTACATAATCAAGGCACTCTCTTTGCACTTGCGCCTCTTTAATCTTTTCCATCAGCTCATTAATCACTTCTGCTGTTTCCATTTCGAGCAGTGCGCCCCCAAACCAGGAGTTCACTCTCAAGTCTCTGAACTTCTCGATCACCTCGTAGTCGTTCATCATTAAACTGGATAAGCTCACGGATTTCCGACTCAAAGCATCGGCTACCACATTGGCCTTGCCAGGATGGTACCTCAACTCAAAGTCGTAATCCTTCAAGAACTCCATCCATCTTCGCTGTCTCATGTTCAACTCTTTCTGGTCGAACAGATATTTCAGGCTCTTGTGATCACTGAATACAGCAAACTTCATGCCGAACAGGTAATGCCTCCAAATCTTGAAAGCAAAAACAATGGCTGCCAACTCCAAGTCGTGAGTCGGGTAGTTCTCCTCATGAGGTTTCAACTGTCTTGAAGCATAGGCAACAGCTTTTCCTTTCTGCATCAACACACAGCCTAGTCCTTTACCAGAGGCATCGCAGTATAACTCAAATTGCTCCGCAGGATCAGGAAGAACTAACACTGGAGCAGTAGTCAGTCTCTCCTTCAACTCCTGGAAACACTCCTCACACTCATGTGTCCACACGAATGGAGTCTCCTTTCGGGTAAGGCGAGTCATCGGTAGCACCATCTTGGAGAATCCTTCTATGAACCTCCTATAGTAGCCTGCCAAACCCAAGAAGCTTCTCACTTCTGTAACCGTCTTGGGCCTCTCCCAATCCATCACGGCCTCAATCTTGTTAGGATCAACTGCAACTCCATTAGCAGAAATCACATGACCCAGAAATTTCACCGCCTTGAGCCAAAACTCACATGTCGACGGCTTAGCATATAGCTTTTTCTCTTTTAGCACTTGCAAAAAAATCTTCAAGTGCTCAGTATGCTCCTCCTCCGTCTTGGAGTAAATCAAGATGTCGTCAATGAAGACAATCACAAACTGATCCAGGTACGGCTGGAAGATCCTGTTCATGTAGTCCATGAACACTGCGGGTGCATTTGTGAGTCCAAACGGAATCACCAAGTATTCGTAGTGCCCGTACCTAGAGCGAAACGCTGTCTTTAGGACATCCTCCAGCTTTACCCGTATCTGATGGTAACCGGACCGGAGGTCAATCTTGGAATACACGCAAGCACCCCTGAGCTGATCCAGCAAATCATCAATGCGTGGAAGAGGGTACTTGTTCTTGATTGTCACCTTGTTCAATTGTCTGTAGTCGGTGCACAACCGCATGGTTCCATCTTTCTTTTTCACAAAAATGACCGGTGCTCCCCAGGGAGACACACTCGGCAGAATGAAGTCTTTCGCTGAAAGCTCCTCAATATGCTTCTTCAGCTCCGCCAACTCTGGTGGCGACATCCGGTATGGAGCCAACGATATAGGCCCCACACCAGGCAATAGGTCAATGGAGAACTCTATCTCCCTCTGTGGTGGAAACTCAGGAATCTCCTCAGGAAACACCTCGAGGAATTCTCTCACCACAGGAATGCCAGTGAGATCCTCCTGTGTCCCACTCACCAAACCTCCCAACATGACATAGCCAAGTGCCCCTGCTCTCAAGGCCCTCCTCGCCTGCAGGACTGAAATGAACGGTGAGGAACTGGCTGTGGACCCACCCGGAGACATCACCACTTTCTTGGCACAGCAATCAATCATTGCACAGTTTCTGGACAACCAATCCATGCCCAGAATAATCTCAAGGTTGGTCATCGGCAATCCTATTAGATCTACCGAGAAGTCACGACCATCCCACTGAAACGCTACATCGCGATGAACAGTGGAGGTCAAACATTTTTCTCCGGTGGCGGTGGTTACCCGCATCGGTGCAGAAAGCACATCACTGGGCAACTCAAGCCCCACAACAATAGGGGTAGCAACAAAAGAATGCGTTGCCCCGGAATCAAACAATACATCAACAGCTGAACCACCAATGGTAACAGTACCTCTGACCAGGTTCGGAGCTCTGTCCGACTGCTGAAGATCAAGTGTGTAGACTCGTCCTGTATTAGGTGGCACGGCTGGTGCCCCAGTAGGAACCATCTGCAATGGCACAGCCTGCACTGCAGCAACTCTCGTCGTCGGGCAATCTCTGGAATAGTGGCCCTCCTTGCCACACTGGAAGCAAATCAGTTGCCTGGTAGAACACGGCCCAAAATGTGACTTCCCGCATCCCGAACATCTGGGAGCAGGAGGTCTAGCGGCGTTCCCCTGAGTAGCAGTCTTTCTAAACTGATTTGGCGCTTGCTTAGCCGCCATCTGCTTGCCCTTGCCCTTGTTTGTAAAATTTTTATTCTTCCGGGGAGTGGAACCGCCGGTACCCTGTGGCACCTCCATCTTGGCCTTCTTGGCCTTACTCGTGCTGTAGAAGTCCTCAATATCACGACACTGCTGGACCAGTGTCCCAAAATCTCTGGAAGCAGACCCAGCTAAGTAACCAGCAATATCCTCACTAAGTCCCCTGCGGAACTTAGCAGCCAAGAATGTAGGAGTAGGCCTCGCCATCCTGAAGTGTGAAAACTTCACCAGCTCATTAAACTTGGCCAGATACTCGTCGACAGACAACAAGCCCTGAACCAACCGGTCAAACTCTCCCTGCTTTCTCTCCTGAGAGTCGTAAGGAAAGTACTGACCCAGAAAGCTCTCCTCGAAGAATGGCCACGTCATCACATGGCCCTGCATCTCGTAGACATGAGAAAGGTTGGTCCACCACTCATGGGCCTCGCCCTCCAGCATATAAGTGGCGAACAACAGCTTCTGCGGATCGGTGCACTGCATGATCCGGAAAATCTTGTCTAGCGCCTGAAGCCATCTAGCAGCAGCAATGGGATCATACGATCCGTCGAATGAAGGTGGCTTATGCTTGCGGAAAGCATTCAACCGGCGATCGATCTCGTCACGATCCTCAGCAAAGACGGGAATGGTCTGCATAGCCCCCGTCAAGTGACTACCCTCACCCATCTGGCTCTGGGTGTCCTCCTGTTGACTAGGCGGAGGTGGAGGCGGTGGCGACGGTGGAGGTGGTGGAGGACCCTGGCCAGCAGCAGGACCAGCCCTCAACTCCTCCAACATGACCCTCATCATAGTCATGTTGGCCATCCGATTCTCCTCCAGAACCTCTGTCGTGGCTCGTCTGTTCGCATCTCGAATAGCGTCCAGCATCGCCTGATTCGCCAACCTCGTGGCTTCCTGGTCGGCTAGTCGGGCCGCCTGCATCTCAGCTAATGCAGCCAGGATAGGATCCGATTGATCCTCGCTCGTACTCGTGTTCCTCCTTGGTGGCACCATGACTCTGCACAAGTTGCACAAAGAATGAGTTGATCAGGCCCACGCCATGTGGTCACATATGCATTATCGTAACGCACACCAGTCAGAGTGAACACAAAGTAGACACGCAACGACACATCCTAAGTTATTGCAATACATACAGGCTTTTCCCTAGAAAGTGCTCTGATACCATAAAATGTAACACCCCGTGTTAACCCGGATTGTTAACACACTATCGTATTAAGCCACGCTTAATTAAAATGCGGAATAACTTTTTCTTTAATTCAATTATGACGTCATTAACTTAACCGACTTTATTACTTAATCATTTTCATAAAAATACTGCCTGTATGTAAATTGCAAGACAACTAACTGAATACCTCGTACATAAATATAAGGTGAGTATCTAAAAACCACAGGACTACAACACGCAGCCTGGGCCAAAATCCTGATACTTAATTACAACAGCGAAATAAAAGACATAACAATCGTGTGGCATGGACAAACCTCATGCTCACCAAATAAGGCAACAATGCCCACAAAACAGTCTCAACATGATATCATAAATAAAGCGGAAAACATAGCATAACAGCAGTCAATCCAGCAGAACATCATATCATACTATCAACTCAGCTCGGGCCTCCTGCCACCTGAGCCCTCAACATTACCTGATCCTGAAATAAGCGTCCCCAAACGTGGGGTGAGATCTCTAACAAGAAATCTCAGTAAGACAAGGGGTCCTCAAGGAGTCTCCACCCCAAGCTCACTTACATGTGTAATATAAGTTCTAAAAACAGTATTTACAATATAAGTTCCAAAATCATGCGATGCAGCAATTAATCATGCCATGTGTGCTTTCAAATCTACTGGCCAGAGAAATGTAGGAATACGTCTATGCCTACATGAGTACATGGATACTACCTGCACCTCACCCACAGCTTCTCCATCTTGTATGTACTACATACTCAGGATTACCGTCTAGGTGGACACCACATGCATCTCATAAAAGCTCATTGCATATAAATAGCTCAACAGCATTTTCCAAAATAATAAAGCATGTAACACAGCATGCATAAACCCATCCCCATGGGACATGGTGGAACATCAAAATGGCTAAACCGAGGACACGAAAGCTTACCTTGCAAGCTAGCTATCCAAGCCAAGAGTCCAACCACTCACAAGTCCACAAACAGCAGTATCACAATCTGATATGGACCAATAACACATCAATATTCATGTATCACAAGCATACGACTTAAAGACTACGCCTTTCCTTTACGTTTTACGTCTTAAGGCTTCCAACAAAGCCATAAGCCCTTAATCATGTGATTCTGACTTAGTTCATTTCTTACAGAAGTTCAACTTCCTTAAACTAGGGTCCACACACACCCAATAGCTTACTGTTCATACAGAACAGCTACTGTCTGCGCAAACCCAGGATATCCGGATATCAGAAGGGGCATATCCGGATATGTCATATCCGGATATCACACTGGACATATCCGGATATTCCATATCCGGATACCCAGATCCCATATCCGGATATCAATATCCGGATACCATATCCGGATACTGATATCCGGATATCTGTTCGACTGATATCTCACGACAGAATGCAGTTTCTGCATTTCGTGAATATCCAACCCAAAGATCCAACTTTTAACACATGTACACGTTAAAGCATGCATCTTTAAGCATATTTAGGTTTACTTATGTGTTAGTTACATGTTAAACCCATTAACATACCAAGATACCACCTTTAGGCCATAAAAACACATGATCAAGTTAAGGTGACTTACCCCAAAGCTTAGTCAGTAGTTCAAGGTGCCTTTGGAGCTCCCAATACTGCACACAAGTCCAGCACACCCAAGGACACGAAAATGCCACACCAAAGGTTGGTTCTTGGCACCAAAGGAGGCTTCTTGAAACCTCTAATGGTATGAACAATGGTTCATAACCATGGAGACAACACCACAGCCCTCAAACACTCCCTCAACAGCAACACCCTCAGAACACAAGACCACAACCTCCTTACAATGCACTCACTCAAGTGTTTCCATGGTGAAAGAGGAAGGATTAAGGTTAAAGGTGACAACTTGGTGGTTTCTCCCAAGCAAAGTGGCCAAAGAAGAAGGAAGGCAAAGCTGCAGCCTCTCACTCACGTTCAATGTGCATGCCTAGGGTTTTGTGCCCACTAATGTGGCTATTTATAGGCACAAGCCACTAATCGCGCAGTATTAGCCTTAATAGCAAAGTAAAAGATCTTGATCCCCAACTTCGGATTCTGGACCTACGCATTTTTCTAAGATTTGTCATATTTTTATTTTATTTTTCGGAGCACCTTTCCGGTACGCGCTTTTCCATAGCCAGTATCAGTTCTGGCATCAGATTACGTCATTTTGACTTGAAACTTGTTTTACAAGTCCTACATAATATTCTAGTAATTATCATGTATTCGTTATAATTTTCCGGGATACTTTTCCGGTACGCATTTATACCGAGTAGCAGAACCGGTATCTGCGCTTTTCTTCCGAAAAGCGACTTTCAGCATTATTACTCCCTCAATATAATTATTTAAGCCCATTAATAATTATTAAGGTCAATTATGTAATCATTTCCTAATTATCATAATTAATTCATTAATTACCTTAATTAGCGGTGCGGGTTCTTACAGTTTGCGACCCCATCCCAAGACCACTTGATCGATGGAACCTTCACAAAGTGGTGTGGAGTGAAGTTAGAGATCTTAGGATATTTTGCTCTAAGTCAGGGAATATCCATAAAGGGAAATATTGTCTCGTGTAAATCACTTTTGCTAGTGATCTTTTCAGCCATGCTCTTTTGAGAGGGCAAACTTAATCTCCTTGGATCAAATTAAAGAAATTTCAAGTGCAATTTGGAGCAAAAGACCATTGCTCCAGATTATGCGGAATAAGCCATAATGGTGATAGGAGCGTAGTTCATCACTGAATTCATGTAACATTATAGGATTAACCAAGAGGATGAAAATATTAAGCCCAAGACCTACTATTTTTCCTCTCTGAAAAACTTTTCTTTGAACTTACATAATATTCACAATTGCTCTTGATAAATTTTACTCAAAGGTAGCTTATTACTATTGTTATTTCTTCCATCTGTTCTTATTTCGACTAAATCTCTTGTTGGTTTATCTCATTCCATTCAAAGTTCTGTGAAGATTAAGAAAGACATCCAGCATTATTCTTTTTAGAGTGGTTAACTTTGTTTAACTAGCTAGCAGAAAATGTTCTTTGGTGGATTCTGTCAAAGAACTAATGCTTTTTTATTTTTATTTTATTTTATTTTTTTGTTTCCTTTTAAAACCTAACTTTTACAATTGTTCCTTGAGGACGATAATCTGGGGCTCATATTAACTCTATATTGCTTGACGCGTGCTCTTGCGCATCTTGGGAAAAGTTGCTTCTCAATAGATTGATTTCTCCTTAAAGGAATATTTTCTTGCTACTCATACGTCTTTGCTCCTATATTATAACAGAGCACCTCTCTGCCCGACAAGCAAGGACCCCTGAGGAGGCTTAGCCGAGATCATAGCAGACCCGTCAGTGGGCTTGGAATCATAAGGGGCTGGAGTAATGACTTTAGATGAGAGCATGACAGATCCTTTGGACAACTTGGCATCCATCATAACAGCCCTACAACTTTCTTCACCCATGACAGTGTGAAAAACTTCAGAAAGAGAAGGTAATTTTTCCTTACCAAGAATTTGAACCTGAATTCAAAGATCTGATTCCTTTCAATTGAGGCGGCTAGGGTAGTTGCATCCTTGCTACACTCCATCTTCAAACTCTGGTACTGGTCAAGCTCAGTCCACAATCCATTCATATTGCCATAATATTCTGATACAATAAAAGAGCCCTACTTAATAGAAAAGATCCTATTTCTCAGATCATCGCAAGTGGCGGCATCTTGCTTTAGTGAGTAAGACTGCCTAAGAACGTCCCAGATCTTAAGAGCAGTAGGTAAGAACATGCAATGTTGACTAAACTCGAGAGTCATAGATTTCCACAACATGTCATAATAAGAGAGTCTTAATCATACCAATCAGCAAATTTTGGATCTGTTTTGGTGGGAACAGGTCCTTCAAGATGAGTACGACGCCCTTTGAGGATCGTACGAACAAGTTGAGACCATTGTGAATAATTTTTTCCATTAAGACAATAATTATGGTGGAGAGCAGGAAGATCATTTGGAGAAAGAGGAGCCATATAGCGTGTAACAGATGGTTGAATGGTTGGAGTGTCTTCAAAGTCTGACATAATGCTTGCTGAAAGGGTGTCTGATCAAGCAGGTAAGTCCACCGCCGCCAGAAAAGTAACGAAAGGAAGACAAACACTATGGGAAGGCCGCGACGGAGTCAAAACCACAAGGTAGGCATAGATCCAGATACGGAAAGAGAGGCCGAGCTTATCTGTTTGAGTCGCGAGTGAAGATGGTGGCCCGCGCACTGCTGTAAAAGCTGGATGAGCGCATCTGTTTCACAAGCGTGGGGGAGCGTGAGAGGGAGTCTCGAGGTGGGTTAGGGACAAAAAGGATCACTTCGTCGTGGTTATCATAATCGTTGGTGGATAACCAGAAAACTCGCCGAATAAGTGGTCGGAGACGGTGGTGCTCAACAGTGACTCTGAAGGGGTGTAAATAGGCTAGGCTTTGGCTTAAATAAGCCAGACATGAGTAAAAAACATTTGGTATGACCTGACCTATTAGCCTGTGTAAGCCCCAAATTACAAGTCTTACCTGACCTATATTTAAAAAATAAAAGTCTTGGCCTAGGCCTGTTAGTCTGTTTAAGCCTATTAAACATTCAACAATTAAAAGAATATAATTAAAATAAATTATTTTACTATTCAAAATTATTAAAATAATAATTTTATTTATTATATTTTAAATAAATAATATGATATAGGCCAGTCTGTAGGCTTATAGGCCAGACATGTACAAAAAAGCCTATGGTCTATTTTCTAAATAGGCATTTTTAAAAGTCTACGCCTGTTCTATTTTACTATTTATAATAGGTCAAGTCTGACCTAATATAGGCTAGGCCGTAGGCCCCTGTAGGTCGGCCTAACCCATTTACACCCTTACGCTCAACAGTGACGGTGAGTATTGAGGATAGTTAAGGTATTTCAAAGCGATGAGTATTGAGGATGGTGATGTCTCACAAATTAATAGCGTGTGGGAACTTGTTAAGCATATTTGAAATAAGTTAATGCATAATTAGCTATTGTATATAAAGAAAAAATTTATACGTAATTCCGCGTTTAATTATTCTAATTATTGCTATGCTTAATACCATAATGTATGTGAACAAACCAGTTCTAGAACGAGGTGTTACATTTTATGGTATCAAAACAGTTCCTAGGGACGAGCTTATTATATGAGATAATGAGGAAGCTTTTGTTCGGTAATTCTTAGTGTTTGACTTAATTATGCATTGTTGAATACCGAGTATGGGTGACAACTATCAATCTGTCATTTGAAACCCCTAGAAGCCTGTTGTTGAGACACATTTGTTCCCTCCCTATACTCTTATGTACATCATACCTATGCTTAATTCTGTCATCTAAGTTGTAACAAAGGAATGCAGGAAAAACCAGAAACTCCTCAATCCCCTCTATAAAGTACTCCATCTTCTTCTCCAAATAAATATGATTACAATGCAGTATCTCTGGCAGCTTTTTACTCATAGCATGAATGTCTTCACATGAAAACCCATAACCCAAGAATAGATTGATCACGTACCTTTGGCAAATTCTGACAGCTTTTCGTAGTAGCAGTAGACCCAATTGCCATTGCCAAGTCCTTGTTCCCATATTTGTAGCCAATCTTAAGCAGAAAACAAGTTTATTATACACAATGTTGTTATGAAATGACTGGCCAAATATAATGGTGCTTTAGTCAAGAACCTAAAAGATATGAACTGAATCTAACCCACAGTGCTTGAGAAATTGTATTCTAGGACTTAGTTTCTTCTCTTTCCTAAACCCGTACTTTTCATTTGAGTTCATCCGCCACTGATCCCAACTAGTTTGGGATAAAATGTTATGTTGATGTTGATTTTGATTTGTTTATCATCAAGGCCAACAAAATACCTCATGAGCTATGTATGTCCCTCAACTAAGTTCAAGATTAGTGGAAGCTTATGCAGCAGCTTCCTTGTGCTATCTTCATTCCCTCCACTAAGCTCTATTAGGAACTTGATTCTTACAATCAAATGAATACCATTAAACGATTTCAAGAAATCCATGATTCTTTCAATCTCATGAACTGATCTATGACAGATTGCCTTTGGCAGATTGACAGCAATCTTGTTACGCGAAACTCCGCGGCGAATCAACAAGCAATTGAATCTTGTGAAGAAAAACCCTCCAAGAGTTTTGGTTTGGTGACACACAGGGTTTCTGGGAGCTTATGCAGGCACTATCCTAGTGATATTCTCATCTCCTCCAATGAGCACTGTCAAGGTTTTAATTCTTGGGATGAGGTGATTGTCCAAATCATAATTGAGAATCACATGGTAATGTTCAATCAGATCAGATGAATGCCATCAATGGAATTCTAAGAAAGCTATGATTCTCTCAATTTCATGCATTGACCTAAGACACAGTGCATTTTCCAAAATCACCTTGTTAAGCACATAAGCCATCTTTTGAGTGTTCGTTTATACAGTTGGTTGTGCGGGAACTTGTATTTATATTAAAAATATTCTTAAGACTATGTTAATTTAAATTTCAAAAAAAGCTTCTTCTTCATGTTAAGAATGAGTCCAGCAGTTAGTTTAAGAAAATAATTAGCTTAAGTAATAAAGATGACTATTGAAGTTTAAATGAGAATTTTTGCGTAGTATTTAAAAACAGGGTCTGAACTCTGAAGGAAGACGTGCATGTGTGTTTATATCTCATTCTTTATTGGCCATGCGGTTAAATCCAGATTAAGTCCCAAGACTCAAATATAATCTTCACAAGCATAGTGTTTGGAAACTCACTATTGCATGTTCTTGAGT
>JAVKPL010004977.1:0-23163 GCA_032173675.1 Gastrolobium villosum | reverse complement strand
ACCAATTGCTACCCCGAAAGATGTTAAAGGCTTAAGGGGTTTTTTGCTTAACTGGTTATTACCGTAAATTTGTCAGAGATTATGGTAAGATAACCAAGCCACTGACGGATCTGTTGAAGAAGGACAACTTTAGCTGGGCGGGCAGGCCCAATTGGCTTTTCGAGCAATTCAAGTCAGCAATGTGTACAGTACCTATGCTACACTCCCGGATTTTAATAAACCTTTTACGGTAGTGACGGATGCTTCCTGATCCGTGGGGGTGGTGGTCGGTTCGATGCAAGAAGGGCACCCCATCAGTTTTCTAAGTCAAGGGTTTTCGTTGCGGGCACAAGAAAAATCCATCTATGAAAAGGAGCTCATGGCCATTGTATTTGCGGTTCAAAAATGGCGTCCTTATTTATTAGGCCGTCATTTTGTTATAAAATCGGATCAGAAGAGCCTTAAATTTTTGACTGAGCAACGGGTGTTGTATGAAGAACAACAAAAATTGGTGACCAAGTTACTTGGTTATGATTTTGAAATTCAATATCAACCAGGAAGAGAGAATGTGGTGGCTGACGCATTATCCCACAATTTACAATTTTCCTCCTTGACTTTGTAGCCCCTGTAGGTTGTGATGAGTTAGAAGTTGAACTGCAAGCTGATGAGCGGTTGCGCACAATTATGATGGAGGTATTTGCAGATCAGAAACGACATTCGGATTTTTCTTTGAGCTGCGGCCGTTTATTTTTTAAGGGAAGGCTGGTGTTATCTAAACATTCCAGATTTATTCCTAATATTTTAAATGAGTTTCATATCTCATGTGTGGGAGGTCATTTCGGGTTCTTAAGGACATATAAACGGATTGCTGCAGTGGTGTATTGGGAGGGGATTGGGGAAGCAAATTAAGAATTATGTTGCAGCTCTCTGTTAGTTGCCAACTGATAAGTCCATGAAATGTGACTTGGAACACGTGGTTTTTAATATGAAATTGTAAAGGAAAAGAATATCTTGTGTATAATTTTAGCTCCAAATGCATTGTGTTGATTAATCCCAATTTAAGAACTAATGTGCTTGCATTTGTATTTTTTGTCAGGCCCATTGTGACATTGTCCATGCAAAGAAAAGAGACAAGGAATGGGTTGAACCTTTGAAGAGCAAGTTAGAAGCCCAAGTGAAGAGAAAAAGAAAAAAAGAAGAAAAAAGCAATTGGGTTGTACTAAAAGTGGGAAGCCCAAAAGAAAGAAAAAGACTGTGGCGGGCTGTGCATGTGCGAAGCCCACAGTGAAACCTGGTCCAAAAAGAAAAAAAAGGAGGAAGGAAAAGGCAGAAGCATTCGTGAAGGAAAGAAAAGGGAACAAGAGAAACCCTAGCAGCCACCCGATCACAGCCCCCACCTCAGCCAAACCGATCCATCCCTGTCCCAGATCAACCTCCAAGGTCAGATCGCCGTTGATCTGCAAATCATTACTCCAAATCACCCCTCATCCACGGTCCACAAAGAAACCCTAGCACTATTTTGTTGATTCAGAAAATGCCAAACAACACCTTTTGCTGAGTGGGTGAGTGAGAATCTGTTGTGAGTGAAGGTGGACTGATTTCTGTGCGCAGTCCAGTGTACGGGTAGAAAAGAAAAATCCCATTGTCTGAGAAAGGGAGAAGAGTGGGGACCACCTTGCAACGCACATAAGGCGCGTCATACCTGCTACAGCTTGGGAGCGCAATACGTGGGCTGCGCCACAACCCATGCATGTGCGAGGAGGGTGCTATAAATAGTGGAAGAACAGTGAATGTGAGGATCATATTTTCTGCATCTATCTTTTCTGAATCCTCTGTAGACATTTCCTCTGGGTTTTTATTTTTATTCTGTAGTGCATGTTTTGGTCCTGAACTTGTTGGTGCAGCAGTGAGGTTGTCCGGTTGTTAGGACTCTTGCTGCACCTTTGATTTCTGTGTTTTTAGTTTTTAATTTGAACATTCAGTTGTTGTTTAAAGCTTAACCCTTATGGGTATGAGCTAATTTCATTAAGGTTGGGTGTAGGTACCCGAACCTCAGTCTTGAATTTGTGTAAATTTCAGTTGCTTAATATTGATTCCCAGTTTGTTCAATGTTGTGCTAATTTTCATTTATGCTATTTTTAAGGCCTGATTATAGGATAACATTTCAGGATTTAGTCATTGAGAAATGACTAAAGCCAGAACTGTGTTGAAAACATGGACTTGAGGGTAAAAATTCTCAAGGGATGTTATTCAGAGATGAGAACAGCCTCCATGATGTGTTGGTTGGATTTAATGTTCGTTCCTTCATTTAGCACAGAGATGTGCAATTGATGGTAAATGATAATAATGTTTTTAAGAGATTAAAAGCAGTTAGAGAGAGTTCAACACTTGGGAATTAATTTTAGGAAACTATTTTAGCACTTATTTGGAGACTGTGGGGAAGGGGAACCGAAACTCAACCTGTTTTTCTTTACAAATTATTCTATACATTTCAGAATTACTCTCAGCAAAAATTCACCATAACTCTCTTAAATTTCTAGTTACTGATTCCTTTATAAAAAAAAATCTTTGGCATTTAAATCTTTTTCTGTTTATAACTAAGCTCCCAATCATTTTTAATTTGATTTTATTTTTAAAATTTGTGCTGATTAGCAATCACTAATTAGTCAAGTTAGAAAAATGCAATAGATCCTTGAGGGAACGATATTTGGGGCTCATAAAAGCCCTATATTACTTGTTGTCGCGTATGCTTGCGCGTGTACTTGCAAACTGTTGCAAAGAACCAACACCAACAAAATAAGTGCGAGAACTTATCACCCGCTGGACTCTTGGCAACCACTGCCCATTCCTAAGCAAGTTTGGGTTGACATTTCAATGGATTTCGTGGAGGATTACCCAAGGCTCATGGAGTGGACACTATTTTTGTAGTGGTGGATCGTTTGTCCAAATACACTCATTTTATTTCGTTGGCTCATCCGTTCGCGGCTAAGGATGTAGCTCTGATTTTTATAAGAGAAGTGGTGCGTCTCCATGGTTTCCCTGCTTCTATAGTAAGTGATAGAGATAAGGTTTTTTTAAGTTCTTTTTGGACTGAACTTTTTAAGTGTTTTGGTACTAAACTTAAGTATAGTACGACTTATCATCCTCAATCTAATGGCCAAACTGAGGTGGTTAATTGTTGTTTGGAGACTTACTTGCATTGTTTTTTGCAGTCCAAAGCCAAAGACTTGGCCCCATTGGTTACATTGGGCTGAGTTTTGGTACAATACTTCTTATAAAGATTCTACAGGAACTACGCCTTTCAAGGTGCTCTATGGTTGCGATCCTCCAATTGTGTTGCATTCATTCTTTGCTAATTCCCCTATTGATGAGGTATCCAGGTTGCTGCTTGATAGGGATGCTATTTTACAAGATCTACAGCAACATTTAATTGTGGCTCAGAAACGGATGAAACAACAAGCGGATCAACATAGACGTGATGTGGAATTTATGGTTGGTGACTGGGTTTATTTGAAATTGCAGCCTTATAGATTGAAATCTTTAGCTCGAAGAATCAAGGGAAAACTCAGCCCACGTTTTTATAGTCCGTTTTCCATCGTGAAGCGGGTTGGGCTAGCAGCTTATCACTTGCGGTTACCACCGGAGAGTAAGGTGCACCCCGTGTTTCATGTGTCTCTTCTCAAGAAAGTTGTATCACCGTCTACTGTAGTGCAACCTCTGTCGTTGATGTTATCTGATGAATTAGAGCTACAGGTTCAACCTGAAGCTGTGTTGGGGTGGAGAAAAATGTTGCAGGACGCACAGAGGTGTTGATCCAATGGTTACAATTACCATCCTTTGAAATCTTGGGAAGACTCGGCTAGGCTCAATCAGAATTTTACGGATTTTCACCTTGGGGACAAGGTACAAGTTTTGGGGGGAGTATTGATACGGTGGAATTCAAGGTTTACTCTAGGAAACGTCACAGAGGAACATTTGGGGTGGCTGACTTAGCAAAGAATATTCTAGAAGGGAATTCTGTTAGAATGGGAAGTTAGGAGAGAGAAGGGAACGATGACGTGGCAAGAGATAAGTTGGTTATTTGAAGGGAGGCAATAGGAAAAGGAAGACAGATTGGAAAATTGGACTGGAATTAGGACAGAAAATCAACACCTCTCTAATTGTGTTGAGTTGTATTTTTTTTCTTTCGTTTGTTGTCGTAGTAGTAATAGTCGTTTAATTCCAGTATTGTAATTTCAGTCAAATAATATTCAGAAAACCCAGAAGTTGTTGCTTCTGGACCCAAAAAAACTTGCGTTCTTCTTATTTTAATTCTGTATCTGAACCGATTGTATCAGTGACCTGGGCACGGAGGATCTGTTTGAGGGAAAGACGAATAGTAGCTTTAATGATGCTCCAAAGTTTGGCGCCAATTTAAGCCCATATGGACAGTTTTGAACTAGCAACGAGTTGGCTTTGTGTAGTCAGGCGGTCCACAGATCCGAAGTTGATCCATAGCTTGTTATCGGATACCCAAGTGTCCTAATTGGTACCACAGAACTTTTTTGTGCATAGAGAGACACTGACGTAGTTGGTGAAGGGATTCAGCCTTCAAAACATCCTTAGGACCTATGAGGAGCTAGATCCAGCCACCATTCACACTGGGCAATGGAGAAGAAGGCTGGACCTGACTTGATCTGAGGAGAGGTGGGCATTGGCTCGTAGGGGAGCGGAGAAAAAGGTATGGATGGGAACCACCAAAGAGTGAACTAAGGAGGAAAACACCAAAACCGAGAGGAGGCCTATGAGAGCACAATGTAACCTGATGCGGACTGAAAAAAGTCTCCAAATGCTGCTAAGCAGAAACCAGAGAAAGGAGTAGGTAGACGGGAGTCATGTCCCACGTTCTCTTTGAGTTAGTATTGCTTTCCTAGTTTTAAGGTGTCAGTTAGGAAGTTTTCTTTTATGCTTTGTTTCAGTTTTATTCACTGCACATTTCTAGGATCATGATGTTAGTGGGTAGTTTCCTTTTTTTTGTCTATAAGTTGTAATGTTTCTGTTCTTATTTTTAATGAAGTTTGTTATCTTTTCATTCAATACATGTATTTGTTCTCTGTAATACAAATACTGTTTATGTGTTTTATCACAATATTTCTAACAATTGGTATCAAGAGCCCTGTTCTTACGGGACCTATAAAATGGATTCTGAAACCAGTTTTTCTCAAGCAGCTCTTCCAGTCTTCAATGGGGAAAACTATGATCTTTGGGCTGTCAAAATGGAGGCTTACCTGGAGGCTTTGGATCTTTGGGAAGCTGTAGAAGATGACTATGAAGTTCTTCCACTGCCAGACAATCCCACCATGGCCCAGATCAAGAATCACAAGGAGAAAAAAACCCGCAAAGCAAAGGCAAAATCATGTCTTTTTGCTGGTATCTCTACAACCATTTTTACTAGGGTCATGACTCTCAAATCGGCCAAAACAATTTGGGACTATCTAAAGGCAGAATATGCTGGAGATGAAAGAATTCGAAGCATGCAGGTGCTTAACTTAATGAGGGAATTTGAGCTTCAAAGGATGAAAGAGTCTGACACCATCAAGGAATACTCAGACAAATTGTTGGGCATTGCCAACAAGATAAAGCTACTAGGCAGTAACTTTGCGGACACCAGAATTGTTGAAAAAATTCTGGTAACCGTGCCAGAGAAGTATGAAGCATCTATTGCTTCATTGGAGAACACAAAGGATCTGTCCAAAATTACTTTTGCAGAAGTAATACATGCTCTGCAAGCTCAAGAGCAGCGAAGGTTGATGAGGGAAGATCATGCTGTTGAAGGTGCTCTTCTAGCCAAGAGCCAACCTTCTAAAAACTACAAGAAGAATTATCCAGGCAGCAGTCAGAGTAATGCAACTAATTACAAAGGAAAGGGTGAAAAGAAAAGCTACCCACCTTGTCAACATTGTGGCAAAATGGGTCATCCTCCATTCAGATGTTGGCAGAGACCCGATGCTAAATGCACCATATGCAACCAAATGGGGCATGAAGCAATCATATGCAAGAGCAAAAACCAGCAGCAAGAAGAAGAAGCTAAGGTTGCTGATCAAGAGGAGGAGGAAGATAAACTTTTTGTGGTCACGTGTTTTGCAAGCAGTGAAGAAAGTGAGAGTTGGCTCATTGACAGTGGCTGCACAAATCACATGACCTATGACAGGGAGCTTTTCAAAGACTTAAAGCCAACCAACATCACCAAAGTCAGAATAGGCAATGGTGATTATATTTCAGTCAAAGGAAAGGGGACTGTTGCAATAACAAGTTGCTCAGGTACAAAGTTTATCCCTGATGTCCTTTTTGTACCCGAAATCCAACAAAACCTGTTGAGTGTTGGTCAATTGATTGAAAGAGGCTTCAAAGTTGTTTTTGAAGACAATTTTTGCTTGATTAGAGATGCAGCTAGTCAGGATATGTTTAAAGTTAAAATGAAAGGGAAAAGTTTTGCTCTAAATCCATTGGAGGAAGAGCAAGCTGCCTTTTCAATCAAAGAAAACATCACAGAAGTTTGGCACAAAAGGCTCGGGCATTATCATCACCAAGGGTTGCTGCAAATGAAGTCCAAAGGGATGGCTGCTGATTTTCCAGAACTTGATGATCATGTACCAACATGCAAGGTCTGTCTATTTGGAAAGCAAAAAAGAAAGCCATTTCCGAAGACAGCAACAAGAGTCACTTGTAAGCTGCAGTTAGTCCACACAGATATAGCTGGACCTCAAAGAACTCCTTCATTAGCAGGTAATCGATATTATGCTGCCTTTATTGATGATTTCACAAGAATGTGTTGGATTTTTTTCTTAAAATTCAAGTCAGAAGTGGCTGAAGCATTTTGGAAGTTCAAAAAGTTAGTGGAGAATCAAAGTGGCAAGCAAATTCAGATTCTAAGATCTGATAATGGAAAGGAGTATACCTCAGAAAAATTCAATCAGTTTTGTGAGGAAGCTGGCATTGAGCATCAGTTAACCACTCCCTATACTCCACAACAAAATGGGGTTAGTGAAAGGAGAAACAAATACATCCTAGAGATGACTAGATGCATGTTGCATGAAAAAAATCTACCCAAGAAATTTTGGGCTGAAGCAGCTCACACGGCTGTGTTCTTGCAAAACAGACTTCTCTCAAAAGCTGTCAAGGATCAGACACCATATGAGGCTTGGTATGGCTATAAACCATCTTTCAGTTTTCTCAAAATTTTTGGATGTTTGTGTTTTACTCATGTTCCTCAAAGCAAGCGTGATAAGCTTGATAAAAGAGCATCACCAGGCATCTTTATAGGTTACAGCACTGTCAGCAAAGCCTATAAAATCTTTCAGCCACAAACAGGAAGTATTGTTGTAAGCAGAGATGTCCACTTCGTAGAAGATGAAGAGTGGAACTGGGATGAGGTAAAGAAGAAGGATCCAACTGTGACAGATCTACAGTTTCAGCCTTTTACTTCAACAACCGAAGAAGAGGATTGGCAGAATGAACTGATAGATGAGGCTCCTGCAAGAGGTACTAGACTACTCTCTGATATCTATGAAAGGTGCAATATTGCTGTATGTGAGCCTGCAGATTTTGGAGCAGCAATGAAAGATCAAAATTGGATGGCTGCAATGAAGGAGGAGTTGTCAATGATTGAGAAAAACAGAACATGGGAACTGATTGATCGACCTCAAGATAGGAAGGTAATTGGAGTCAAATGGGTGTTCAGAACCAAGCTAAATGCTGATGGTTCTATCAACAAATATAAGGCAAGACTTGTTGTGAAAGGCTATGCTCAAATCTTCGGTGTGGATTACTCAGACACCTTCGCACCAGTTGCTCGTTTGGACACCATCAGAATTTTGCTTGCTGTAGCTGCTCAAAAGAACTGGAAAGTGTATCAACTTGATGTAAAATCAGCTTTCTTAAATGGTGTCTTACATGAAGAAATTTATGTTGAACAGCCTGAAGGTTTTGTGAAAAGTAAAGATAAGGACAAGGTTTATCTTCTCAAAAAGGCTCTTTATGGGTTGAAACAAGCTCCACGAGCTTGGTACAGCAAGATAGATGACCATTTGCTAAGCATTGGCTTTGAGAAAAGCTTGTCCGAAGCCACTCTTTATGTCAAACATCAGAGTAATGATGTTATGATAGTTTCACTTTATGTTGATGACCTTTTGATGACAGGAAATGATGCAGGGATGATCCAAGAATTCAAACAAGAAATGATGAAGGCTTTTGAGATGACTGATCTCGGGTTAATGAGCTTCTTTCTTGGAATGGAGATTAAGCAAGATGAGTATGAAATCTTCATCTGCCAGAGGAAGTATGTCAAGGAGATTTTGAAGAAGTTTAAGTTTCAAGAATGCAAGGAAGTAAGCACTCCTATGAATCAAAAGGAGAAGCTATGTAAGGAAGACGGAGCTGATAAAATTGATGAGGGATACTTCAGAAGTTTGATTGGTTGCCTAATGTATCTAACAGCAACTCGACCTGACATCTTGAATGCTGTGAGTATTTTATCTCGTTTTATGCATTGTCCTAGTGAATTACATCTCAAAGCTGTCAAGAGAGTGATCAGATATGTCAAAGGCACTTGTAACTTTGGTATCAAATTCACAAGAAGCATAGAATTCAAGCTGGTTGGCTATTCAGACAGTGATTGGGGAGGTTCCATGGATGATATGAGGAGCACTTCAGGCTATTGTTTCACCTTGGGTTCTGGTTGTTTCTCTTGGAGTTCAAAAAAGCAAGAAATCGTAGCTCAATCTACGGCTGAAGCAGAATTTATAGCAGCAACTGCTGCTGTGAATCAAGCCATGTGGCTAGGGAAAATTTTATTTGATCTCAACTTGGAGCAGAAAGAAAGCATCAAGATTCTTGTTGACAACCAAGCTGCTATTGCTATCTCTCACAATCCTGTGTTCCATGGAAAAACCAAGCACTTCAACATAAAGTTGTTTTTCTTAAGAGAAGTGCAGAAAAAGGGACTTGTAACTTTGGTTTATTGTAAATCTGAAAACCAGCAAGCAGACCTGCTTACAAAGCCACTCTCAGTCAGTAGGTTTGAGTTTCTAAGAGAGAAAATTGGAGTTTGCAGCTCCTAAAGCAAGGAGGAGTGTTAGGAAGTTGCTTTAGGATCATGTCCCACGTTCTCTTTGAGTTAGTATTGCTTTCCTAGTTTTAAGGTGTCAGTTAGGAAGTTTTCTTTTATGCTTTGTTTCAGTTTTATTCACTGCACATTTCTAGGATCATGATGTTAGTGGGTAGTTTCTTTTTTTTTTTTTGTCTATAAGTTGTAATGTTTCTGTTCTTATTTTTAATGAAGTTTGTTATCTTTTCATTCAATACATGTATTTGTTCTCTGTAATACAAATACTGTTTATGTGTTTTATCACAATATTTCTAACATAAAATACTAGTTCTGATATTTTTCTCGTCCAACCATAGTTTAACTCTTTTTAAATGTGATCAACCCATCCTTCCATGCTGACACTCTAGAAAAGAAGTACTTCTTGTGAAAGTTCTCCAAAAGAGCAATCAGATACTTGTGGGTTGGAACAGATTATGAAACATAATTTCTTGCAGAGTAAAAGTTATGGCCTCATAAGTAGAATCCTTTTCAAGTATATTGTTGATAATTGATTTGTCCTTCTAGGTATGTGTTAATATCAACTCCACTCTCAAATTTAATTCTACACCAAATTACATGCCCAAATCCTCGTTGATGACAACAATGTTCTGTCAAAAAAAGACCTCCCTTTTGCCACTAGTTTTGTCTATTGACATTTGACAGTCATCTATCAGAGGAATTTAAGGGGGAAAAAACAAAGGTTTAGATTCCAAAACCTATAAGTTATGAACTATATGAAAAAGGGCAAACACTGCAACATAGACTCAAACCCATGATCTTTCCGTCACAAAATAAAACCTTACCATTGCTTCAATACTTGCCCTCAATTATGAGCTATTAAATAAGATCAAATCAATTTTTGAATGCATTTCCACAGATCCAATGCTTGTAATAACATGCTGAATTTACTTTTTAACCTTACCTCCACGTCCTTCCTTTGAAACCATTTCCCTTTTAGCACAAACTCATGGTCCAATAAATCACGTTTTGGATCATATTCAGCTCTGCATGCCAGTAACAGATACAATCATACTATCACTAATTTTAAAATTTGAAATGAAAATAGTGTAACGAAATCAGTGAGGCATGTAGATAACAGAAGTAGATGTCAGTTCATCTTAGGCCTTAAATCCTTAATTGCAGAAAGATGACATGAAGTATGTAGCTATTCATTCGCTGATGGGCTCACGGTATAGAACTACATAATTTGCATAACCATGCCTCATTTTCAGAATACTATTTTCACAAGCTTGTGTAGAAGAGGAATAACTTTGCAGTGCAAGCTTGTTGTGCCTATCAGTGTTTATACTCTTGGTACCATGTAAAGCAAGTTACATTACAGAAAGTAAGACTTTTACGGTAGCTTAAAAATAGATCTCAAGTTTCCAACCAAACAAACAACAAAACAAGCTAACATGATGTAATAGCACACCCCATCAATGATTCTCATGGAAAAGCAAAAAAATAAAATAAATGAAAACATTGAATATACTTATATCTTGCTCTAGCCCTTCCCTTTTGGAAAGAGAACTACAGTGATCCACATTTATGCTAAAATTCAAATTAGCCAAGTTGAGTTGAAGCTTGCAAAGAATAAAAATGAAAAATTCGTATTCCTTCTCATTCCAACTTAACAACAACAAGCATAAGCAGATACCCATCTGGGAATATGAAGAGGGGAAAAAAAAAGGATAATACTTTGATAGAAAAAGTTATCCCAAGAGAGAACAAGAAGGAGAAAAGTTGATACCTTGGTGGTCGAATGATGAAGTTGACAAGCTGCTCCATATTTTTAAACGATCAGAGATGATATATGTGTCAGCTCCTCAAACAAAATGTATCAATGTTTTATCATAAATATTTGAAGTTGGAAGGGAAAGAGAAGAAGAGGAAGAAAGAAGAAAAAAGTAGGCAAGGGAAGAGAGAGAGAAAGTCCTTGATGGGGTGACAATTGTGAGACAAAGAAGATGAAACAGAAAGAAAAGGACCAGACCATGCTTTTGTTATTGTTGGTCTTTTGTTTGCTTCCAACTGTGCTTCTTTTATTGGGAAAAACAAATAAAATAAAATAAACTAAAAAAATATTTTTCTTCTTTTACATAAAATAAGAATTCATTCTTGCGTATAGATCATTTTCGTGCCATATTTTTGTTTTTTTTTTTTTAAATTGCTGACTCCATTTTATTGTCTCTACAAGAATGAATTGTTGTCTTAGAGATAAATATTCTCCAAATAAAATAAGCATAAAAATATATAATGGAATTGTTGTCGTTGTCAACCAAGTCCAAGTTTCGGCTGCATCGATGGCTGCCAAACTTCCAAGTGGATACAGTTGGTTGGGGATCAGGTGCTGCTGCCCCAATCGAAGCCTCATAGTTTCAAACCCAATGGGCTATCAAATGGGCAAATAACAAAATGCACAGAGGTGGAGTGTAGAATATACATATATACATGCCAGTTATTTTTAAATAACAAAATTTGTGTGATTTCACTTTCTTATAAAGAAGTAGGACTCTTGTACCAAAAAAAAAAAAAAAAAATAGGGCTCACATTTTTATTTTTTATTTTTCTCCACTCTCTCATGATCTATTTCTTTCTCTCACTTAAAAAGATATAATTTTACATTCTTTAAAATAACATATACTTTTTTTATTTTTATATACATATTAAAAGTATAACTTAAACTAATTAATATAAAATGATCTTGAGTGTGTGTCTCTCTCTCTCTCTCTATATATATATATATATATATATATATATATATATATATATGTGTCATTTTAAATGGCATAAATTATATCATTTCATAGACATAAAAATGTGTGACAGTGTGAGTCCCACTAAAACAAAAAACAAATAAAGATACAGATTTTATCTTTTTGTGTTTATAAAATGACATAACTTATATAGTTTAAAATGATATTTCTCTCTCTATATATATATAGGGGCAGGATATTCTTACACCGGTGTAAAAGTTAGAAGTCTTACACTCAATCTTAACCTTTGATCCACTTGTATCCAATGGCTCACATTACTAAAAAATTTGAGCCCTTGGATATAAGCGAGATCAACGGATAAGAATAAGAGTATGACTTACACTGGTGTAAAATGATTCTCAATATATATATATATATATATATATATATATATATATATATATATATGATCGGTATCATTTTACACTGGTGTAAGACTAATTAATCTTACACCACATCTCAACCGTTGATTTCCGTGCATCCAGCGGTTATAATTTAGTAAGCCATATGAATTAATTATAAATTACACTACAAATAACAACCGATGATTTCCGTCCATCAATGGTTGAGATGTAGTGTAAGACTTGTTAATCTTACACTGGTGTAAAAAGAACCTGCCCTACAAATATATTACACTACAAATAACAACAGGTGATTTTCGTCCATCAACGATTGAGATGTAGTGTAAGACTTGTTAATCTTACACTGGTATAAAAAGAACCTGCCCTATGTATATATATGGGTCAGAATCATTTTACACCAGTGTAAGTTACACTCTTAATCTTGTCTGTTTATCCTACTTTTATCTAAGGGCTCTAATTTTTTAGTAATGTGAGTCTTTGGATACAAGTGAATCAATGGTCAAGATTGAGTGTAAGACTTCTAACTCTTACACCGGTGTAAGAATATCCTGCCCCTATATATATATGGGATAGGATTTTTTGACATTAGTGTCAAATTTGAAATTTGATATCTCATCTGATAACAGTTAGATTAAAAAAGATCAATGATGTCACATGCTTAAAAATCAGAATCGTTGATTTTTTTAATTTAATAACTGTCATATAAGGTGTCAGATTTTAAATATATATATATACTTGATGGTGATTGGATTCCTTTCTCATCGCTTAATGATATGCACAAGTGTTTGGCCATGATGTCACAATTCGTTTGGGGACTAGGAGGAGCCAAATCCACAGATATTTGTTGGTAAACTCGAAATCTATAGGTATGGTTTTTACCTAATAAACAACGTGGTGGTTCCACCACTTGAGTAATGTGTCACCTAAACATATAATTGATGTGGATCAAAGGTTAACTATCTTCCACTGATTTCAGAATATTGCCACTTGTCAAATCATGGTAATTAATTATTGATGTCCAAACTTTCTTTAACACGATAGAAGTATAACAAACATGTTCTGGGAACAATCATAAAAGAGCTCTGCTCACCATGATTAAGGTTTGGTAACTTGAGGAAAAAGGGAAAGTACATGGAATTGGTGTAAGGGAATCTAAAAATAATAAGGGTTTTATCTTTTTTATATTGTTAGATAAATAAAATGGGACTCATCAATTTTGTTTTATTTTAAAAGAGATATCCATTTTTTATGTGAGTGTAATATAAGAAATTATCTCATATAACATAGAGTATAATTTCCCAAATAATAATAATATTTTGTCTATTTTAAAATAATTATCATTTTAGAAGTTATCGTTTATTTTAAGGGTTCTATTTTTGTTATATTACATAACATAACTTTACTTTCCTACATACACAACAAAAGAGGAGAGAGAAAGTAGAATGATGAAAGAGAAAAATATGTGAATTCCACCTTTTTGATGTGTGTAGGAAAGTGAAATTATGTTATGTAAGATAACAAGTATAAAACTCTTATTTTAAACTATTTATTATTTTAGATTTTTTTTAAAAGATTATTACTTCAAACTTCATGTTAGGATTGTATATTACTTCATGGCAACATCACCTACCATATTCTATATGACTTGAGACTTAAGAGACTCGAATGCAATTGAAGACTATATGAATTAAGATTAAAAGTGACCTAACATGCTAGTTATTGTCACCACAAACAATTAATTGCAGTTATAATTTTCTCCACATATCAGAAAATTATTAGTAGTAGTGAGTGTTATAAAACCCGGACCAACTCGGTCGGGTTGACCCGGGAACCGGTAAATCGGTCATATAACCGGTCCGGTTCTAGCAACGGACCGGTTATGCATCAGAACCGGTGCGATCCGGTCCGACCTGGTTCGACCCGATCGATTTTCATGAAAACCCACCCGGTGACCCGGCACGATCCAAAAAAAAAATTAAAAAAAAAATCATAATGAATATATTTGAATATCTTTCTACTTATTAACTTACATAAGTTATGTACCTACAACACTAATATTATCTCAATTATGCACTATTCAGAAAATTTTGATTTGATTTATAGTTAGAGATATCATTTTCTTAACCTAAAGTCCCGTATCACGATTATTATATTTTTTTTTTTGATCTTTTGTTGGATAATAATATGTCATTTATTATTTTTTTATTAAAATATTTGATTTTTTTTTTAGATATTTAAGTATGTTTATAAATTTTTAATATAAATTATAAAATTGCATATAATTACCGGGTCATGCGATTGAACCAGTAACCTAGTGACCCAATATTTTGACCGAGTCAATGACCGAGTCGATTTTAATAATATTGGTAGTAATTACACTTTAAAATGATCCAAAATTTCAATACTCTTCTATTTTTTTATATGGAGCTTCGATCCAGGCCAAAGACACTACGGGCACTATTCAATACAATAGAAACAAGAAATGAGGTATGTGCAGTTTGGAACTAACGGGTTTTTGACGTAAGAAATGCAAATTTTAAAAAAAATTCACTTATTTAGTTTGTTGACCAAATATTTTATCGGACTAATGCACGAAGACACGTTTCAGGTGGTTATGTGTTTAGTCGCGCACCTAACACATGCACATTTTTTTGACAAATCTGAACACGTATGTACCAGGGGCGGAGACAGGGGGAGGCTAAGGTGGGCGGCCGCCCCCTCTCCCCTCTCCAAAAAAAAAAATTTAATGTAGTTGAAGGTCAAACATAATATTGTTGTTATCGTTAATTGTGCTTCTTTTGGAAGTTCTGATTTGAAATCGAAGTTGAAATCTACCTTCATTTCACCTAATGTGTATGTGTTGTTTGTAACATTTTCTGCATTTTTATTTATTTTCATATGCTATGTTTTATTTAATGAAAGCTTTGGCCTTTTTGCCACCCTTTTCTCTCTTTTCATTTGCATGGTTGTGTTTCTCTTTGTGTAATGATTTCATATAGAGAAAATGAGTTTGCTCTAACTCAAAAGATTCACTTTTTGGGGTTAATTGATTGCAGTCTTTTATTTTTTTATTTTTTTTAAAAAATATAGTTAAAAACATTATTTTAGTTAAGACATTTTTTTTAATTATTGCTTTAAACTGCTTTTTATGTCTGTTGGACTCGACCAATAGTATATTTTTTAGTCTTTCAAATGTTGTTAAATGTTAATATTTTGGTAAGAAATTACCTAAATGAGTTCCTACGAGATCAATAGGTAAAATAAATAGTTATATTATACAAGATAAAAAAATAATTTTCGCCCCCCTCCCATCCAATCCTGGCTCCGCCACTCTGTACCAGGTACGTGTCCGAACACGTCTGTACAAGTGCACGTTTTTTACAAGTCTGAACAAGTCAATACCTGGGGCGCGTTTGAACACGTCTATACCAGGTGCGCGTTTCTGATAAGTCTGACCAGCACAATACCAAGAAGTGTCACGTTCAGGCACATATTCCGTGATATAGTTGCGTCATAGTCAGAAACATGCATGTGCCAGGTGCGCGACTAAATGCGTAGCCACCTGAAACACGTCTTTCTGCATTAGTTCGGTAAAACGTTTGGTCAACAAAATAAATAGGTGAATTTTTTTGAAATTCACATTTTTTTTGTCAAAAACCCGGAACTAACGTATTATTAGAATTCGACCTTTATCAGCCTTAGATATTGCGAGAGCATGGCAAACGTATGGTCTGTGTTAATTCATAAGGGCCTGTGGGCTTATACATTACATAATGAAATGAATGTTGCGCATACCTAATTTAGCAATACAAATTAACTTGACATTCATTAACACCAAACGATTTAGAATAGGTAATATGAACATGTACACGCCATTAGAAATGTGTTAGTGATGATTGGGTGAATCACTTGATGAGTGGTTAATTTGTATGATATCATAATTATAACCAAAAATTAAAGAGAGAGGGAAGAGTGAAGAGAATAGAAATGTTTCCAAGAAGATAATTTTATTGATCTATAAGCGTATAAATAATGGGATAATATCGTTAAAAAGGAATTGTATTGTGTTGTATCTTACCAGTTTTGTATATTAACTTTATTTATAGATTCTTAATAATGAAAAGTTACAATAAAATAAAGAGGAGCGTTATACTTACCTCATAAAAATTTTATAACTTTTTACAACCTATTTTTTTTTTTTACTTTAACTTCTGTCAATTCAACGGTTATAATTTTTTCGGATCATATTTATTATTAATTTCCAAGAAATAATAACCGTTGGATTGATGGAAATCAATGGTGAAAAAATAAATTATAAGAAATTGTAAAACTTTTTTTTGATAACATAATTGTAAAACTGTTAGGTTGTAAGAATAACGCTCCTCTAAAATAAATGATAAAATTTAATCCTCTTAATTACTCAGAATTAACCCCTAGAAATTACAAGATTTATTTTCATAAATCCTTAAAGTTAAATGTTTTGGTATTATTGCTTTGGGTTCATGGACATTCTTATTAAAATAATTTATAGCAAAAACATTGAAGTTGATTAAGGAAAAAGAAATAATGTTTTATAGACATAAAAATTACGAAATTCTCTAAAATACATATAAACATAAGATACAAAGTTTAAGATTTTTAAATAATAAGATTTACTTTGAATTTTAAATAGATGATCCAAATCTAATATCTAACGTATAATTAAATTTAAAAATTAATTTTTTAAATTAATAATGATATGTATTAGAAAAGTTAGATTAAGAGCTTAACTTATAAGAAAAAATGTTTTTACAGTTTATGCAGATAAGTTATTTGCATTTATTCTCAAAATGACATCGTTTTGGTATTAAAATCTTAAAAAATTATAAATATAAAGACTATTATAACCCTTAAATAAATTAAAATTACAAAAGCACTATGATTTCCGCCTCAAAACGACGTCGTATTGGACTTACTGTAGATAATTTATCTGCAGTAACTGCATAAAAAGCAAACCCTAACTTATAATCAAGAAGAGTACTTAAATTATTATATAAAAGCTGTTTGGTAGATTAGTAAGTTATGTAACCAACCATGCAAAACATTCATCATGCATGATTGATTCTTCAAAAAAATAGTAAAAAATATCATTTTTGAAGAAGAATATCAATATAAAACAAATTGATATATTATATAATTTCAAAATTGTTATATTATTATAGGAGGTTAATATCCTTTCTTTCTTTTTTACCAAGATGGTAGCTCAGTTAGTGTTAGGGAACTGAGCAGGTGAAATGAGAGTATATGTTCGATCCTCCTTATTTATATCTTTGAGAAGAGTTTAAAGTCTTAATTTCAGAACTAAATTGGACTAGTCGCGAAATGATGAAGAGAATGGAATATCTAAAAAAAAAACTATTTTTCGCGAAAATATTTGTATCCTTTAACACTTGGTGATCAATCAATAGGTGGCTATGTGTCATTTCTGAGTTGAAATATAATTATGACAAGTTAGTATGCTCTTGAATTTTCATGATCTATATCATTACTTAATCTTTATCTGTAACTTAAAAAATATCGTTCACTATTTTTCAAAAATTATATACATCAGTAAAAAATAATCAAACGATAAATCTCATATATATATCTCTTAGTGTATACACGTTTATTTATTAATTTTTTCACTAAAAACTTCAAGATAATTAATTTTAAAATTTCTATGAAAATATATTGAAGAGAATGAAATATTATAAAATATACATATTTTAGTAAAATAACTTACTATATTTAAGTTTTAATTAAATTAGAAAAAAACTAAATATTAACTAAAAATCATTAAATATAGCGGCAAAGATATTGCATATTGTTTTAATAGATCATAAAATAATATTATTGTGGGAGATATTTTATCTTTTATACACACATAAAAACATATAACCTTTATTTTTTTATATCTTTTCTCTACACTTTACACCATTCATTTTTACATATATGTAGGAGATATTTTTTCTCCGACAATATGAGAAATATCAAAAAACACTACACTAATAAAATAAAAAAAGAGGCATACACAGAACTTGGAATTAGTAAAAGAGCCCGCCGCAACAAAAAGTGGCCTACGGCCTCATTATTGAGTATTGGGCCAATGCCCAAATAACATCTATTGTTATTTAGATATAACTGTTTTATCGTAAAAGCACGTTAGATAAAAAGTGGAAAATACAGGGTCTGTTTGAATATTATTTTCAAAAACAATTTTTTAGTTTTCAGAACAAAAAAAATTAAAAAAACTCATTTGGTACGACCTATTTTATAAAAATTATTTTGAAAATTATAATTGTTTTTATATTTTTAGAATCAAATTTAGAGAACATGTCTGAGTTGTTTTTATTTTTTGTTTTGGTTTTTAACTTTCAAAAAGAAAAAAATATAGAAAATAACTGTTTTCATAACTATTTTACAAAACAGTTTTAAGAACAAAAAAAATCAGAACACAATCAAACAGTTGGGTTGGAAATTTCTTATTAAGTATTGTTATAAATTTATTTTTTCCATAAAAATTTGTAATTATAAACTGCTCAACTTTAAACTCACTTTACATAAAATCAAAATCATTTGAAATTAAGTTTGTATATACTCACCAAAACATGTTAAGATTTCTTACTTTTAAATGGCAGTAAACCTATGCAACTTTATTTGCTTTTGCCATTTCTAGCCAGATTTCTACCTTAAAATGAAAGATTGAGTTAGAAAGCTTAGGTAGATTTTTCTTTTTGTAACTTCTCCCTATTGAACAGTTAAACTCTCTACTTGGTCAAATTCCAACAGATAATGAGGAAGAATCTTTAGAAGGAGTGATTACTGAAAGCACAAGACAAAATAGATTGATAAGTCTCAACAGTAAATTATCAAGAGGCAATCCAATCTTTATCAGAACTACTTATTTAGCACATATGAAAATGAGCTCACCTCATTGGTTGTTCTTATATATTCTATTGCTACAAATGTTTTAACTTTCAAGCCATCCAAAAAAAGGGGATTTCTTCCATTACAAACTTGGCTTCACCTTAAAAAAGAAAGATGAAAAAAAAAACACTATTGTTGGGTTTAGGTATCAAAATCAAACAAATTATTAGATGTACAAAATAATCAAAAAAATTAAACCGAATTATGAATCGAACCGAACTACATTTAAAATAATTAGTTTTTAAAAATCAGTTCATGAACCGAACCGATTTATAAAGACCTAGTTCATGAACCGAACTGATTTTTTAAACTAGTTAACCGAATCAAACTATTTTCGAACCGAATCATTTTTATTATTTTATTTCTTTAATTTTTTAATTTTTTTCTTTTCAAAATAGGGTCGACCAATCCAAATCGTTACCAATCGAACTGAATCATTTTCGAATCAAACCATTTTTGAACCAACAAAACCATTTTCAAACCGAAGCATTTAAATTCATTTAGTTCAATTTTTAAAAAAATTTGATTCAATTTTACCCATACAAACCATAACCATAATGGTAGGACAAAGTGGAAGTGTAGAATGGGTGAGATGAATTCTGAACCACAAGGTTAAGGATCCATGCTTGAAAAGGGTATTTCAGGCACGTAAGCGTCTCTAGAGAGCTCCTTATCCAATGCTGGTCCCCACAGACAAAAGAGTCTTTATCACCACAAGCAACCATTTCTCAACAACTGTCACGCATCATGCACCAAAATATGAATAAACGCAATTAATTTGCTCTTCATCATGTGCTGAGATTCACTTCAAGTTAAGCGTATCCGATATGGTTATTGTGATCGTTCATGACATTTGGTTCATAATGGTATATCTGAGCACATCCACACTACAAGACGAAATTAGATAATGCTAACGGAGCATATCCACATTGTAACACGGAATTAGAAGTTTTACCAACATGTAAAATTAAACTGGTCCTGCATCTTTGCAAAAACAAGTATTTATTTGTTGTATGCAACGTACATATTTACAAAGAAATTATATGCATTCAAATTTTGCACATGAATTATGACTACAAGTGCTATTGGTAACTGCCACTTTCACCGTTTGCCCATGTACACAAAAATTGTCATTTGTATCAAAATTGTAGTTATAGACACGGGAGATTATAATATATATATTTGTATGAGTTTTTATTTATGGTAAATTAATGTTTGCAGAATTTTATTTGCATTCATCATAGAGTTATTCTAAAGAATTTTTGTTAATAATCTTGATCAATATATTGCCTTTTTCTTTTCATGTAGTTGTTATTTTGAATATGTTTTGCTCAATAAGCCATATGAAATTCATTATCTGTTAATTTTTTGAAACAAAATGATTTATTCTTTGTAACATCATATTTTGTAGTACAAATTTTTTCTAAATGTCAAACTAATGAATTGTAGTGATGAAATTGCTCTAAATGCTGAAGCCTAATATTAATAAGAGAAAAGTTTTACAACACGGTTCCGTTTATGGAGCACTTTCTCAGTGCCACGCGAGTATCTACTCCCTTATTACAATATGAGAGAAAATGAATATAAAAATAAGAGTAATATAATTATATTTTTTTTTTACTTTTAATAAAAATGTAATAAGTGCTCGGTACAAGTAGCACTACAAATATTTTCCGTGGATGTTAAAGTTCAACAAGGAACCACTGTAGAAAAAACCAATAAAATAAAGAGGATTATTTTTGTTATGTTACATGAGATAAACAAATCGTCCTACCTACCCAAATTTTATGTGGGATCTATTTTAACTTTTTTTTCTCTTTTTCCTATTCTCACTCTTCTCTCATCCTTTTGTGAATATAGGAAAACTACTTTTATCTCATGCAAATAAGAAAAAATAATTCCCTAAAATAAAGTAGGTATACCTGACTTTTTCCTTTCTTTTTAACGATAGATTCCTATTCTCTTGTCTTATTGTAATAAAATAAAGATAGGTATAAAAATAAAGGTAAATCTATTATTTGTGTTGCTGCAAACAAAATTTCTTTTTGACACATATTATAACTATGTATTTTAGGAAATATAATTATAATATTAAAACTATTTTTCTTTTCTATGTTATATAAATAAGTTATGAATAAGAAGTTGGAACAATTATGTCTCTTAATTTCCGAACAATCATGTCTTTTCATTTGTGAACAGTGGTCCCTCTTCGAAAATGAACAGTCACGCCTCTTAGGAAACGAACAGTCGTGCCTTTTCATTATCAAACAATCATGTCTTTTCGTTTCCCGCCTCTTCGGTCGTGACTGTTCATCTCCTGTAAATACTTGTGTCCAGTGAATTCAAATACTAATTTCCGAGTCCTTTCCAAAACTCTGCAAAGTTAATCCCCACATATAGCCTTTATATGCGATTAATCAATGTTTGTTGTGTCCGCCAATATTGTTTCTTCTGGTTATGCCATCGTCAAAACAAAGGTAACCGTTTTATACTAGGAGGCATTTGTCCACCAACATTAGACACCATTGAAGGAGCAAAATTGATTTAAAGACACCATATTTAAAATTGGGCTCAAATATGATTTTCTGCAATTTTTATGCCTTGCATATTGCATCTTGATTTTATGTGATTGTATGTAATTTTATGTTTTATTGATATCACCATAACTAACAATATAGATTTTTATATTACCACAACTAACATTCTCTCTCTTCAGGAGTTTTCTGTTGATATGGAGAGAAAAAAAAATAATTTTCTTATTATAATTATACACTTCCTAGAATAAAAAGTTATAATGGATAACATAAGAATTTTTTTTTCATAGCAACACGAAAAAAAAAACTTAAAAATAAAATATGAGTGCCGTAATTTTTTTTTCTGAAATTATTACGTACACATGTAATTGCTGGTAAGAGCGATTCAATTCAACTTTCAAAATTTGATTACAAAGTCTACTAAGTTAAATTTTAAACTCAAATTTGAATAAGTAAACGCTGCGCCATCTTATAAAAACTTTTATTCCACCAAAGACAAAGGAAAGTAACAGGCTAACAGCTTAATATAAGTTTCAAGAAGATGTGTGGATCTCTGCCATGCGTTTGCAAGACCAAGACAACTCTTACCAAACAAAATTTCTTTTTATTTTTTTATAACAAAGGGAGTTGGTGGAAGTAATATATACTTAATTCCGCTTAAGTATTTGTGAAGCAAAAAATACTTTTTTTTCGGAAGAACTAGTTTTACTATGATGTAAATATTCTCCCATTAAAAAATGCATGTGGTTTATAAAAAAAAACTCCTTTTATTTTATTTTAGTTCTAATCTCTAAAAAAGGCAAAAAAAATTAAAATAATGTTTTTTAATTAAATAATTACGCATTTATTGCAGTTTTGGGAATAATTACACACTGTTACGCCCCATTTGGGTGTCACATGTGACGTCCCAGTGAAGCGTCTCACCCTAAGAGAAGACGCCCCAATGAGGCAGACGCAACGTCATGCAACTGCGGCATTTGCGTGACCACTGGTTCATGGAATATTGGGATTTGAGACGCACCCATCTCGCCACCTTCATCTCCTTCTGAAGCACTAGCCTCCTCTGCCAGAAGACGTTCTTCCATTGCCATATTTTCATCATCGTCGTGCATTTCCCAAGTCGGATCATTTTCATCTCGCTCAGAAAAGTTACCAACTGGATACGCATGAGCGGCAGACGAATATGGAAGACAAGGAGAATTTAAATCAACTGACCTCACCGGTAATGGAACATTCTCCGTTGCGGCGAGGTCGACATACAACTCCAGAATCAACATTGTAACTCATTCTACCTTCATACCATTGTAATATAACACAACACGAATAGAATCAACATGTGAACTCATTCTTAAATAGAATAAGAAATAAAATTCAAATACTAAATTAAGGAAAGATAAAGAAATTTTGGTAGAGAAGAGAGATATGAAGAGTGAGAGAAGAGGTATAAATTGAATAGAGGGGTA